>JARPMJ010003145.1:0-99235 GCA_033366665.1 Phoxinus dragarum
GTTTTATGGTCTTCTGTCCTGTAGACTTCTCGTAGACTTTAACTGTTCCTAAAAGTGGAAAACAATCTTCATCTTTATCATTTAAAGGAACACGCCAACTTTTTGGGACTTTAGCCATTCACCGTATCCCCCAGAGTTGGATAAGTATGCTAGCTGGAGCCGTTTACCTCCAGTCTTTGTGCTAAGCTAGGCTAGCGGTTAGACAGAGTTACGGCACGCACGGAGATGAGGGTATGTATGGACTTATCTAACTCTGGGGGATACGGTGAATAAGCTAAAGTCCCAAAAAGTCGGCGTGTTCCTTTAACATTGATTATGTTTGAAAGGTATGGTTGTCTAACTATATTAATTACTACTTATAATAGAAAAGTGGAATATAAGTCAATCTCTTGAATTATGGTAAAATAGATCTTACTGATTTCAATTGAATTATCCATATACCAGTTATTGTGTACACAGAAAAACAACGGACAAGATCAAACTGTCTGCCTTACAGTGCCAGTTTACAGAGGTGTGATTTTAGCAGCTCATCTGAGTCAAACTGAAACTGCCGCTGTCGGATTTCTACAGAACGTTTGATCTGTTGGATGGACAAACCTCTTGAATGGTGCCATTTTGTTTGATCTGTGTTCAGTTTGCAGGTGAAAAGCTTCTTCCTGTCCTGCTGTTATGAACCTCAACCTATTTTTTAAAAAATAGTCTGACTTCCTCTCAAGACAAAACTGCTTTACACTAGTAGGCTACTGAATCCATCAAAACTGATCTATAAAACACAGTCTTAAGAGTCACGGCTCAAACTGGATTCTTACTCATCAAATATAATTGATGATTGTGATAAACACAACGTCAAATAATACATCAGAGGTAAACATTTTCCTGGGTACACATCATTTTATTGTATTATTATTTTCTATCTGTTTGATTTTGAGAAATCATAGTTCTAAAGTCAGGTTGTCAATGAACAATGACGCTTATATCAGTCAGAGTGTAGTTACAACATATACAAGCCTGTGCAAGCATAATGATTAAAAAATATTTAAATCTTTGCTTTGTCTTTTTTTCTCTAAGCCCCTTAGGACAGACTTAAAAGGCCATTAGGCCAGACTAAGGTTCTGGAGCACATTGAGTTAATCAACCCAATTAACAGATAAGAGGTATATACAGCAGGACTTACTCTGTTCGTTGACCGTTAATCAGCATATGTTTAGCCGTTTTGCTACTATGTCGCCGAGGCCAACCCTCGCCTTCACCGGCGAGACATCTAACTTCCTCTCTTTAGTCTGGCGGCTGTCCTTTACTCATTGGCTTTTTGGGGGAATACTCTGGGTTCTGGCCAAATGCAGAGCTCGGAGCCTCCCCCCGGAGAGCCCGCCAAATTCATATAACCTTTGCTCTATTTACTTATAAGCCTATGTAAGTGTGGACTCGTGAAATATATTAGAATTTAGTTAAAATTTTACTTTAGCTCCGTACTTGATCTGACTTAAAGTTTTGTTGTAAATTTGGATATTTGATTATTCTGGGTATCCCACTTTCAATTATTTCATTCGTCAGGGGGCCGATGCCGCATAGAGGCCGAGTTACGTAGATCTCGCGGACACAAATTTGCTAGTCTGATCTTTGTCAGAGGGTGCAGGGTCAGCTACTACTTTTTAGTCAGGTGCCTAATCCTCACACCTACATTTCTAAAATTGAGCATGGTGACAGACAGTCAAGCACATTGCATATAAGGTCCCAGTGCAACTTTTAACGCACCCTCAAAGTCAGCTGAGATATAGCGCCTCCAAATGGGCCAACAATGCAATAGCTTTTTAACCGTACTGTCACATTAGTCAAATGCATGGGTCCATAACTTCAAAATACAAAATCCATTAAAAAGGACTTATTTGGTCAGATAGGGAACAAAATAGTGAAAGAGCTTGATGATTGATGAAGGTTAGTTCTACGGTAATATATCCAGTCATGGCCCCATGGAAGATTATATGTCCTGAGAGTGGCATCTTAAAAGGAAAGAGGAAAGAGCTGATTTGGTAGGTGTGTTTAATGATCATGTTACAGATTGGCGGAACTCGTGGGGAGTAGGCTAAAATAATACAAATGCAGAGGGGGCAACAACAACAACAAAAATTTTTTTTAAACATTTTGAGTCCCCCCTCCCTTGCCTCACAGTGCTTTGGTCCACTGCCTCCGCCCCTTTTACCTCACCACCATACATTCCGGTGGCGGGAGACGAGAGAACAAAGTTTTTGAGCCTCCTACTGGCGGTTTTAATTTCACATTTAAAGTATCTGTTTTAAATCATTTCAAATATAAATATTCAACATTTTATTTTTAAAACGTCATAATATTATTTATGTCTATGTAAAAACATCTAAATGCTACTTTAAATGCAGCTTCTGTGTTTCCTCTCCTTTGCAAATATTGTGTTGATACTTATTTAATTTGATTGGTAATGGCCCTTTTATGTCTTCTTAATTTAATTTGATTACATTTATGAAATTTACACAAAAGATCATGCATGCATATAATTAGGTTTAAAATTAAATTTATGAATTTAAAAATGCCCATAAAAGATATAAATCAATTGAAACGTATAAGAAAAAAATATTTCTGTCACTGCTGTGAACTGACCGCCAACTCTACAGTTGTGTGAGGGTATATGTCTAAGAGTGTAGTCATGCCTTCATTTGCTAGGCATGGTAAATATTTTTATGTTTTAATTATAACTGTGAAGCAACAACGTTGCTATTAAATGTGATATATAAATGAATAAAAGTTGAAGTTAAGTTCAAATTCCATTGTATTTTGGTGGCTTGAATGTGTAAACAACTTATTTACAAAAAAATTATGGTTTTTAAGAATTTTTTGGTCAATTTAGTCAGCTTTTTCATTCAACCAGAAAGAAACTTTGAGAAGAAGGATAATGGAACTTGATGGTCTCTTAAAGCTAGAGTAGGTAATGTTGGAGAGCTAGCCAGATTTGAAAGTGGCACATCTTCTAAGCTCCGCCCCCTCCTGTCAGTGCTCCGTCCAAAGCTACGCCCCCCCCCACAAACATGAACGCGCATCCACATTTGGAGTCAGCTGCATGTACCTACCAGTGATGCGCGGGTTGATCCAAAATGAGCGGGTGCCTGCGCCCGCGGTTACGAGTCATCCAAAAATATTTTTAATGATATTCGGGTCGCGGTCGGTCGGGTCGTTTACCTTTGTAATTTATATAGTACTAGACACAATGTTCTATGAAATACATAGGTCTACACTTTATTGTCTGAATGCGCGAGGATGACGCACGAGTCTGCAGATGAAAGTGGGAAATCCTTATTTACCTTTTGAATGTTGAGCGCGTTATTAACTTTTGGAATAAAAGCTGACGCGGGACAAAATGCCCGATTTCCCAACGCGTTGAACTGAGCAATGCCATTGTGCCATTTTAATAGGCTACTTTTAAACGCATATAGCTCAGTAATGTCAGTTTTATGTAGCCTATTTGCTGAGAGGGGGCGGGATTTTTGTTGGGAAAGTCCGGGGAGAGACGCACACGTCGGTTAGACTGGATAAACACATGCAGCATCTTAATTGTTAAGAAAATGAAACGAAATAAATGAATAAATCAAGCCTTTATTACAAAACACTAGGCTATATCATACAGCATTCTGAAAAATGCGCACCCTAGTTCCTCCGTCTATGGCCCATGACGCAATGAGCATTTACTATAGCTACTTTAAAAAACGCGGGTCAGGAAGCGGGTCGGGTACAACATTTTCTTTCTTTTTTTTGCGGTCCGAGTTGCGGGCGGGTTAGTTGAAAACGTCGGTCGGGTGCGGGTTGTTTATACATTGACCGGCGCATCACTGCTGTGCACGCAGTGGTGCTCGGGCACGAGACATGAAGGCATCTGATTGGTTCTTTACATTCGCACCGAATGGCAGTGATTGGTCAGAGTTTTTACTGTCCTACAGCTGCTACAGAGGTCAGATTTGTTTCATTCCTTTTTCTGAACACATAATGTATTGACTACTATCAGAATGGAAGGACCATTTCACCCAGTATAAAAAATTTTTTTTCTGAACAGGATTACCAACCCTACCTTTAATGGTCTCCATGCTACACTAATAATAGTAGTAAGGCTTTCCTCTGTGTAGTACATATATCCTTGCAAGTACAATTTTGCCTGTATTATTGGTGTCCCCTTCAAAAATTGCTCTTGATAAATGTTATGTTTATTGTCCCCCCCAACATTTAGATGAAATTTTCGCCCCTGGATATAAAAAATACTCAAATCTATACAGACAGTACCAAGAATCCTGAGACAGGAATAGCAGGAATTGGTGTGGTGGTTCCAGCAAGAGGAAGTTAATACAAAAACCTCTAACAAATTAGCAGTATACAGTGGAGATGGTGGCAATTTTAGTTGCATTACGTTGGGTGGAAAAAATGGAAATATACAAAGTTGTATATGTTCAGACTCAATATCAGCCAGTTCTTTCTGTTCAAAAAGTCGACAAGATATACTATATGAAATCCTCTACTTACAAGAATATAAAATAAAGGAGGTCAAGTTAAAATTTTAAGGGAAATGAAGAGGTGGCAAAGGAGGCGTTGAAGAATGAAAATGTAGAAATGCAAATAAGAATCAAGCAGAAGTGAAGTGCATAATCTGGGAAAAAATAAACCAAAAATGGCAAGAAATGTAGGATAAAGAGGGTAAAGGGAGACATATTTACCATATCCAAAGAGTATCAAAGTAAAAAAGGTAAGAAGTGAAAACAGGAGAGAGGAAATTGTATTAACTAGGTTAAGGTTGGGATATTGTGCTCTAAATAAAACATTAAAAATGATAGGAACATGAACATCAGACTGGTCTATGTGAGGATTGCCAGAGTCTGTGGAGCATGTCATTCTACATTGTAGAAAATAAAAGAGAGAGTTGATGGAAAATAAACTCAAGGAGCTAGGGGTGCAGGAACTCACTTTAAATGCCATGAGCCAAAGAGAACAGGTGAGAGAACTAGAAATAGTTTATTTGAGGGAAACTGGACTTATAGGGTATGATGGAAATTATTTATTTATTTTACTTTTATGATTATTATTTATATTTTTTTTATCCCACATCATTGTAGAATTACATTCATGTCGAGTGATACACACTCCGGAACAGATGGTGGCGGTAATGATGGATGCCAATGCCAACCCGTCGTAAAATGGTAAGAAAAAGAAAGAAGACAACAGTCCAATAGAGAGCAAGCATCTCCGTAGTATGCTTTTGAATCGCTCTGGCGGTAGCTTACTTTCAGTTTGATTTCACAAACTGATCGGTCTGTGCAGGGCTGGTTCGTTTACATTTATTCATTTAGCAGACGCCTTTATCCAAAGCGACTTACAAATGAGAACAATATGGCAGTTAAACTAACAGTAGGACAACAGTATGTAACTTAAGTGCTACGACCCTTCGCAGTTTAATCTAACGTAGTTTTTTTTTTTTTTTAGATAGAATGGATCAAGTGCTGCCGAAAAAGACGTCTTTAGCAGTTTCTTAAAAATGGGTACTGACTCAGCAGCTCTGGTTGAGTTAGGCAGATCATTTCTCCAGCAGGGAACAGTCACGGTAAAGGTCCGAGAGAGAGATTTTGTGCCTCTTTGAGATGGCAACACAAGACGGCGCTTACTTGCAGAGCGCAAGTTTTTGGATGGCACATAAGTCTGAAGTAAGGTATAAGGGGGCAGTGCCAGGGGTTGTTCTGTAACGTCAGTGACTTGAATTTGATGCGACCGGCAACCGTGAAATTTTGTGAGGAGAGAGTGACGTGTGCTCTCTTCGGCTTGTTGAAGACTACTCTGCAGCATTCTGGATCAGTTGCAGAGGTTTGATAGTGCATGCTGGGAGACCAAGTCCAGTTTGGATAGTTCAAGTCGGAGAGCGTCGATAAAAAGCTGCGAATAAGAGGCTGGATAACGTTACAACCTGAACTGAACGCGTATTCGACGTGAAAATGAAGGGTATATCTGTTATTTGGACATTTCTCTATTACCATGGTAAGACAAGTTTTACAGCCTCACTTCTGGGTTCATTTTGTACCAGTTATAATCGCCTTATATTCTACAATGTATTATTTCTATTTTACACGCAGGGTGTTTTCAATGACAATTGTATTTTTTTTGCTACAGATCTCTGTTCAGGTTAGCGATAGCTAAGTGACGCAGTCAGCCCTAACCTAGAAAACCAAGTCAGTTTTTTTAGTTCAGTCAGTGGCATGAATCAAAACCGTGTGTTCAAAGTATTGCACGTGTCTCTGTAAATCAAATGCGCGGGTCAAGCATTCCAATAGGCTTAAAATGTCCTCTGTTTGATCAAATCTTGACATCAGTGTACAAATAAGTGTGGAAAAAAATGTCCATATTGAGGACAATAAAGAATATGAAATAGGCCTATAGGCCTGCACCCTTGATGTAACAGCATCATACTAAAATCGCATACTAGCGTAGTACAACTTTTATTTCATGTCTTTTGGTGCGTTGAAGTTCTTACGAGGTGGGAAGTCGTGTTTACGACGGCAGGTGGGTTAGGTCACTTTCATCGTAGTAAAATCAAGATGGGGGATGTAGCCTACTTTCTCTTAATTAACTACACAAAAATACGTGTAGAAAAATAAAGGTTCTTAAACTTTAGTTGTAGAAAATTAAGAACAAATGTGCATCAGGTGTAGGCCTACTTTGTTTTTTTGTTTTATAGTTATGTTACGTTCTGTGGCCGAGGCTTCGGTGAGTGTTTC
Source organism: Phoxinus dragarum (assembly GCA_033366665.1). NCBI lineage: Eukaryota > Metazoa > Chordata > Actinopteri > Cypriniformes > Leuciscidae > Phoxinus > Phoxinus dragarum. The sequence goes on from JARPMJ010003145.1 coordinate 6,774, forward strand.
AGAAATCCTGGGCTGGACTCATTGATGGCCTAAGCACTTCCGTGTGATGTTTAAGAAGCGGTCCGAATCTTGGCCGATATTTTGACAGATAAACCCATAGGATCCTCTCAGAATATGTTGTTCCCATACGGAAAAAAAAAATATTTTTCCTGGCCAAAATATATTTTAAATATATTGTAAATATATGTTGTGAACAGTGAAGTTTGGTTAAATATATTTTTGAAAGTGAAAATATATTTTGTTTCAACTTTCATGTTCCAAAATATATTTCAAAATGTATTTCAAATGCAAGAAAATACATTTCCAACCGTACAGTACCCTACATTTAGACAAAATACAAATGTGGTCATGGAACAGCATAACTTAGCTATCAAAACTATATTTCGTATCCATAATTTAAATGTTTTAGTTTAATTTTAAACCCTTACAGGAAAAAACATGAATTGAATTAGTTTTCCGCATGTTGTTCACTTCACATGTCTTCCCAAAAAAATACAGAGTGACTGATCACAACAGTCAAAAGAGAAAAAGACAAATTTACTCGATAAAAATCCTTAAAGCCTTGTAATCAGCCTCCCAAATGTTATTTTTTTATTAGCCTACATATTTTTATTTTTATTACTTGTTAGATTGTTTGCAGTTTTGCAATTTAATACAAGTGTAATATAACAATCATAGCGTTTAAATGTATATCAAATAAAAAAATATTTAAATATAAAAAATGGCTGGATTTACGATGTAACTAACTTAATAACTGCGTCATCATTTTCGCACGTACTTTTGGAGCACTGCGCATGCGCCTCTTTTTGCTGTAACGGTCAACTACCAGCGACTCAGCGAGAGTTCCCAGGGAAAAAGGTATGTAAAAGCTATACATTACGTTCTAGTCATCATTTAGAAAATGTTAATTGTCACTATGTATATTATGTTGTATTTTTAAGGTTTTGAAACTTTATTTTTTAGTTGAATTCCCTGCGTGGTTTATTTGCTCTCAATCTCCTAGGCGTAACGTTAGCCTAACTTACTGAGGTAAAATCTAAGATAGCGTTACGTTTTTAATTTCCATTGCTAGTTGTTTTTAATTTGAACACTTAGCAAAAACTTAATATTTGTAAAACTTTTTTAAACGGTTTCATATTTTTTAAATTGTCAGTTAGCTAGACCAGTGTTTCCTAACCCTGCTCCTTGAGGCACACAACAGTAACGTTAACTATATTTTGGATGTCTCCCTGGCCTTATCGGACCCATATATTTCTGGTCTTGGAGTCTCTAACGTTACTAACGAGCTGAGTTGATTCAGGTGTGATTGATTATGAAGAGTTGGTAAAGTCTTGGTGTGCCTCCAGGAACATTGGGAAACACTGCGTTAACGTTAGACCATGCAGCCTCAGCCTGTCACTCATATAATCATTGCTGATTTTAATGTTAAAGATAAAACTTGTTAATTCAAACACTTTTATCCGTTCATCATAGAGTTGAGGTATATGCTGGTCTGGTATTAATGCTGTTTAATTTGCAAACAATTTTTTTTGTGCTGTTTTTCGAGGAACCAGTTGAGTCAATGATTCAGTTGATTATAACAAAATATACTTATTTGTTACCACCTACAGGTTTGTGTAATGTGTAATTCATTACTGTAATAATAAAACATACTTTTTATTTACAGTAGAGGAAGTGGAGACAGTTTGTGCAACGACAAGGTGAGGATAATCATGAGACCCACTTTAATAAGTAGAATAAATACTTTTTAATCATTCGTCGTCAACTATTAATTGATTTTGTTTGTCTAATTTATGAATTGATATGTTCTCTGCACTTATGTCTTTGTTTCCATCTGTCTCTGTCTGGAACAATAGCGGATCCCGACCCATCTGCCAACACAAGACGCATCCTTATCCAGATGCTGACCGGCCCACTGGCCCAACAACTGTGCTTGTCCTGGAGAGGCTCTGACCTGAAGCTTTGGTCTGCAGAGGTACAGTATATAATGTTCATAGTCAAGTCACCTTTATTTATATAGCACTTTATACATTATAGATTGATTCAAAACAGCTTCACCGTAATAAACAGAAAAATAACCGAATTCAAAAGAATATACATATTTTTGTGTGTCTGTCCACTTGCGTGGACTCACAAATATGGAGTGTTCTTAATCTCTAAAAAAGTGCATCTATCCATGAGTGGTCCACATGGCTTCGGTGGCTTAATAAAGGCCTTCTGAAGCAAAGCAATGCGTTTGTGTAAGAAAAATATTAATATTTAAAACTTCCTAAAGTAAAATAACTAGCTTCTGGACAAACATACAGATTCAACTTAAGTCTAATGCTACACCATGCTACTTTTGACGTCATAAGCTGCACAGTAAAACTGCGTTTGGCTGAAAGCTAGATTTTTACTTAGTTACGTGTTAAATAGGGATATTTTTCTTACATAAACAGATCGCTTTGCTTTAGAAGGCCTTTATTAACCCCCAGAGCCATGTGGAGCACTTTTACCATGGATAGATGCACTTTTTTGAGCTTCAAACTGATTGTTGCAGTTTCTGCCTTTGTGAGATTTCAATATCCCTTTATTTGTAAAAGTGAAAATGCAGTGCAGAATAAAAAAAAAAGGCTAACTCTACCTTTCCTGTATTATCAGTTTCTTTCAGTGGTGCAGAGAGGTGTCCTTGACAAGGCAATCAAGGCAGCCATATATGGTAAGTCAATACTTGGTAAAAGGAAAATTTACTTAGAAAAATTCAGTTAAAATATAGCTGTAATTTTTTTTCTCTTGCAGTGGCAGTCAAGAAGAGTCAAGTGTCCAAAACGGGGAAATTCACTGCTGATTCCATAATTCCTTACTGAGTTTTATCCAAATGTTCACATGTGTTATAGAGAAATAAAGTTTTTCTTCAAATGCAAGATGTGTATGTATTTTCTTAATTTTAAATATATTTATATTTTGAAAATACATTTTAAAAATGGCCATAAAATATATTTTAGGAAATATATTTCCCTATTTTAAAATATATTTTAGGAAATGTATTTCCCCATTTTAAAAAATATATTAGGAAATATATTTACCTACTATAAAATATATTTTAGGAAATATATTTTATGGCCATTTTTTGTATATTTTGAAATATATGTGAAAATATATTTTAAAATTTATTTTTTTACCGTATGGGTGAGTTTTGGTTATTTTATATTTTTGCTTGTTTCGGTGGAGCCAGCAAGAAAGAGAAATACATTCATTTCAAGCCAATGGACTACTTGCACAACTACTTTTTTTTAATCTTATTGGAGACACATTTTTTCCACCTTAGAAACATTGCTAAGCTACGTAATATGCTATCAGTTTCTGATGCAGAAAAGTTAGTTCATGCATTCATGACCTCGAGACTAGATTACTGTAATGCTCTATTAGCTGGTTGTCCTGCATCCTCAATAAACAAGCTACAGTTAGTCCTAAATGCAGCCGCTAGAGTTCTTACTAGATCAAGAAAATATGATCATATAACACCGATCTTATCATCACTACATTGGTTACCTATAAAATTCCGTATTAATTATAAAGTATTGTTACTGACTTATAAAGCCCTAAACGGCTTAGCTCCAGTCTATTTAACGGATCTTCTATCGCCCTATAATCCATAGCGCTCTTTAAGATCACTAAATTTGAGGCTTTTGGTTATACCTAGGATATCTAAGTCCACCAAAGGAGGGAGAGCATTTTCACATTTAGCTCCAAAACTCTGGAATAGCCTTCCTGATACTGTTCGTTACTCAGATTCGCTCTCCCAGTTCAAAACTAGATTAAAGACGCATCTCTTCAGCCAGGCATTCATATAAATTTTATCAGTTAAATCTTAGTTAAATCCTGCCTCTAGTTCACAACCGCCAGAGGAGAACTGGCCCCCGACTGAGCCTGGGTTCTCCCAAGGTTTTTTTTTTTTTCTCCATTAGGTCACCTGATGGAGTTTTAGGTCACCGTTGGGTCACCTGATGGAGTTTTTCGTTTCCTTGCCACTGTTGCCTTTGGCTTGCTCAGTTGGGTATATTCAATTTAAGGAATCAATCAATATTACTATTGATTAGCATTACCAAACATGGACGTTTTATTATTATTTTAATTTAATACCGTGAAGCTGCTTTGATACAATCTGTATTGTGAAAAGCGCTATACAAATATTCTTGACTTGACTTGACATTTTAGGTGGCATTTGTTCAACTCAGTGACCACAGTACACAAGTAAACATAACCGGAAATAAGTGATATGTATTGTTTCCAAACGGAAGTGCGTCACGAAGTTCAGTGGAAGTGGTCCATAGCTGTGATATCTGCTTTTGATATTGTGTGTCTGATAGACTAGTGAGATCTGTGCATCTGGACTGCGTAGGTAGGTAGATATAATTTTATTACATTTCTTTCTTCTTTCTAATATGAAGGCTTATTGTGGATTTAAACATTTAACTTCTAAATAATTAAGCTATTTTCAGTCTATTTGTTCTGGGACTTTTTGAATCACACTGGGCAATAGTAGATCATGATCTCTCTAGCTGACCGATATAAATTGGTCTGCAGGTTTTGTGGGAGGTCCGGCATGCTTCAGCTTCCTGAGAAAGTAAAGTAGGCCTAGGCCTATCTGTTGGGCCTTCCCTACCTGGTGAGAGATGTGTGTAGGCCGATCGAGGTCAGCCGAAATGTGCAGGCCAGGAAGTTTGAAGCTCTCTACGTCCTCCGTGTGTATGCAGAGGGCAGAATGCTCAGTGTGCTTTGATTTTTCTGAAGTCCACAATCAATTCCTTGGTTTTAGTGATATTTAAGTTAAGATTATTTTAAGAGCACCATTCTGTGAAATACTGAATCCTCCATGTCAGCTGTCTCGTTGTCTGTTATCAGTCCCACTGGTGGTATCATCAGCAAACTGTGGTATTGCTAGGATGAATGGGGGAACAGTCATTGGTGAAGAGGGAGTAGAGGATGGGACTAAGAACACATTCCTGTGGATGAGTGTTTGAATTTCTTGATGGATAGAATTTGAAAGATGACACTTTTTTTCTTATCGAAAGTAACAAAACACAGAGCTTATTGTGATTATTGGTGATTAAAGCTACAATTTTTTTTATTTATATTTTGCCGCTAGGGGTTGGTAACCTCTTTCAATAACAAAGGCGTATGTTGATGACGCATAAGAGGAATTATGGAACTTGCCTACATGCCGATGAATCTAAAAATGTTTATGGATGAGTGAATACATTGATGTTTTTATCATGACTGTGTGAGGCAGGGCACGATTGCTAATGAGAGACGGATATCAGCGCCACATGCGAGTCCCGCGGATATAAAGGAATAAGGACATTTCGGACGTGGAGCTCTCGGCATCTCGAAAACGCCACGCCGATATTGATCCTCGTTTTAGTTCTCCTTTTGTCCCAAAGTCTGCTTGTCATGGTCCATAATGTTTGAACGAAACAACAGCGTGAGCGTGCCGCTAGACGTAACGCAGTTGTCCACGTCTGTTGCCATGGTCACTATGGCAGTATGAGCGGAAACCAGGGATAACGCGAATATTACATCATTGACAGGCGACAAGTGGGAAAGGGCGACAGGGATGAGTCATTATTTAAAATTGGAATTTCTCTGAAATTAAAAATCTTTGGGAACTTTTGGGATATTGCAAGTACACAACTGCAGAAAATATATCACACTGTGTAAGTGTTTTTTGCATATTATAGCTTTAATGGAGATTAGGTTACATTAAACATGAGTCTCAATGTATTATTTTTCATGGGTAATGGATGTAATATTCATAAATACTTTTTTGCATGAATTCACAAATATATATATATTAAGAAAGAGTGTATAAATGAATCATGATGTGTGTTGTATGATGTTCATTAAGTTAAGATTGTCCACGAGACTCATGTATGTTTGTGTGATGAGTGAATGTGCAAATCAATTATGTTCTTCTGCTTTTTGTTCACATGTTACATTATGAATCCAGACGCACAATCTTTATTATAGGTAGAAAAATATTTTCACAGCGTTTTCCTGTTGTTTAGTATTTTAACTTACAGTTCACTGTTGATTTCTTCTTCAGGTGCGTGTGTTGTTGATGCTTACAGTGTGTCAGTGTCAGTGATGGAGGGAGATTCAGTCACTCTAAACACTGGTGTTGAAACAAACCAAGGACAAAACTCATGGTATTTCAAGGACACTCGCATTGCCAAAAAAAATGGCGATTACATCTGTACAGATGTTCAGTGTAATGAAGGCACTGAGAGATTCAGAGGTAGACTGAAGCTGGATCATCAGACTGGATCTCTGACCATCACAAACATCACAAACACAGACTCTGGAGAATATAAACTACACATCAGCGACAGTGAAAAGATCTTCAGTGTTGCTGTCCATGGTGAGTCATTGTTTAAAAGACAATGTAAAATCGCATCATAAATGTGTTTAGTGGTTAAAAAAAAAAAAAAATTGCAGTGACATTCAGAGTTTTTTTTTTCTTTAGGCTACCTTTATATTAATTCACATACATCATGCAGATAATTTCTTAATTATTTTTCTAAATAAGATAAAAAAACAAGATTTAACTACAAATTTAGTTCAGTGTTATTTAAAACTGAATCATTACCAGTGGTGATCTGTTAGTTTTGCAGTTGTGCTCTGGGAATACTGGCAGTTTCTTATACACAGGGCCGGCTCTAGCCCTTTGGTTGCCCTAGGCGAGATTTATTTTTGCGCCCCCTCCCTCCTTTAAAAATGATGAGTATTTATTTAACTAGACAAAAATGCTCTTATAGTCACCCCAAAACTTCAACAAGCAAATTATGACTTGAAGGATTAACTCTAATAAATTGTTAATACAAATGCTACATAGTTGCATTGTACAAATACAATAATCTGGCCATGTAACTTGTAGATAAACTACAATTACTACCACCACTACTATTATTACTTTTCTATTAGGCTGCTACAAGGCTAGGGGGGTTTGGGGGCATGCTCCCCCGTAAGAAAATTTTGTGCATTTTAATGTTAAATTCATCATTCTGGTGCACTTTGAGAGTTCAAAATTAAAAGCTCCAACCATATTCAGTGTGCAAATTGAACAAACAAAAATTCAAACCTCTTTTAGTTAGTGTCTGTCAACATTACAGTACACTACTACATAATAATAGTTAATATTAATCCCATGGCAGTAATAGCCATAGGCTATATTGTAAAACAAATGCACTGAAAAATAAAGGGAAATTTTCATAATTAGTTTAAAATGTTTATACTTGAAAGTAAGCTATATACTTGGAAGTAACCCAGCGCCAATTAAGCAAAACAAAACGAATGGGCTGCCGATGTACGAGTTTTATGGGCTGTTAAGACTGAAAATAAAAATAAAAGTATGAGATGTATAGGCCCAAAAAGCACGTAACGTTCGTTCACCGGGAATCTCCCGGTAGTCCCGATGGACAGTAAGCCTAATGCCTGTGCACAATACTAAGTACATTTATTTTGTTTGACACCTTAATGGCTGAGATGATAAGACTTACCTCTATACTGGGCTTTTTTTTTTAAATCTGGTTGCTTTCTCTGTTTTCGTCCCTGTGCACCAGAGGGTTTAGACCGCTTCATTTACGATCATGCGCCAGCAGCTGAGCACTAGCCTGACGTAACGCAACTCCCCCCGTTTGGAAATGATCGACAATAATAATCAATTCAATCTAATAATCAGGTTGACAAGTAAACGTGTGGCAGAGGGGCGCCTTAGGATGATCGTGTTTAATAAACATGTTTTTGTTTCGCTTGTCATTCTAATTCTGTGATTTCTCGATTAATGGGAAGTAGGTAAAGTGCGACACTAGAGCGCGCCCGCGCCCCCAACACATTTGTCACCCTAGGCAACCGCCTAGTTCGCCTATAGCAATCGCCGGCCCTGCTTATACAAAACAATCTCTTCTATAAGAGAATAGATTATCTTAGATAAATATTTAATGTAAAACAAGTGTGTAAAATCAATGTTCATAATCATAAAAGTTGGATAAATGTTGCTTGTCAAATTTAAAGTCAAGAAATGCGTGTGCAATCATGTTCATGTTCAAGGCTCTCTCATGTTGTGTAGATGGTTTTTCAGCTAAAGATCCTCCAGCATCTTTTGTTTTTAGTTTCAGGTGTTTCTGCTGCTGAACGAGATGAAGTGAAGAGAAAGTCCGTGAAGGAGGGAGAATCTGTTACTTTAGATCCTGGTGAAACAAATAACACAAACAATGTGATGACGTGGTATTTTAATGACACTCTCATCGCTGAAATCACTGGAGATCAGAGTAAGATCTGTACAGATGTTCAGTGTAAAGAGAGATTCAGAGACAGACTGAAGCTGGATCATCAGACTGGATCTCTGACCGTCACGGACATCAGAACTGAAGACTCTGGAGAATATAAACTATTGATAAACCGCAGCTTCAGCATCCGTCGTCGACGTCGCAGCAGCAGCATTACCATTGCAAAGAGCTTCATGGTTTCTGTCATCGGTGAGTATAATTCTATGGATTTCATTTTAAAATTAATTTTAAATTAAATAAATTCAAGAGAGCTTTGACACAATGTTATAATATAATATATTATAGGTAATGCATATTACCCGCACCATTCTTTGATAGTCTCAGTCTTGTCTCATATCAATCACATTTGTAATTGGATGTAGAACTTCCAACTTCAAATGCAATCAATACAACACTACTCACTAGTAATAATGTCTGTCTGTCTCCAGCGGTTCCAGATTCAGGTCTGTCTGGAGGTGCTGTAGCAGGAATAAGTCTTCTGGTTATTTCTTGTCTGATGGCGCTCATTGCTGTTGCAATTAAAAAAGGTGAGAATTAAACAGCTGATTTTACGAGACAGTAATATGAAGTGTATAATATAAGTGTGAAAAGAATTGTTAAATTGCATTTTCATTCTAATTAAACAAAGTAATGTGTTTTAATTGAGCTTGTTGTTGTTCACACAGGCACCAGGAAGCAGCACAATAATCAGAGGGCGGTTGGGTCCCTAAAAGGTGAGTCTAAGCTTTACGCTGGACTTGGTTAGGTCCAGCTTTCCGATTAATATATACACCTGTTGCACCATCTAAAACTACGACTAGGCACAGCTACGCTTGGCGTAGACGATGCACGTACACACTGACATGCTCTACCGCACTGATAGGTGAGACGTCGTCCATGTTACTATGGTTACAAATTGGAATTTATTGGCTCCAACAAAAAAGATGAAAAATTACTGCTGAGCTGAAAAAAAGTTAAATAAATTGCTCGGATTGTGAAAGTATAAGCATTGGCATAAAATCAAAGAGAAATGTCTGTTACGTGTTGTCACTGCAGTGATAACTTGTTGATTTATTCTAACTAGGGCTGAACGATACTTAAGATATGAAAGTATGAACACATCGCAACAGACAGCCTGTCACGATGAATAAGGGAAAGGAGTTTATTACATGCGCCAAGCGCATGTAATAAATGTTTGACCTATCACGTTTTAGCCCTGAAGACATGGTTGGCTCGTTCATGCTATTTGGCCAATCAGGTGAAGCCCCAGGAAGTGTCAGCTATGGTCAAATTGATTTGTGAAGTGTCAATTTAGTTGCGACACTGTGCCGTTAGCAAAGGAAGGAGAGAAGAGTGAGGAAAATGTGGTGGCTGACGAAGACCTTGTGGTGAAAAAGAACAGCACTTTAGCTATATGGAATTATTTTGGATTTAGGAGAGATGATGCGTTACAAACACAGGTACTGTGTAAAACATCCCGAACTGCGATGGCAACTTCAAGAGGAAACTTTTTTTTTTATATATATAGTTTTAAAAGGAGCAGGGGAAATTGAACGTTAATTTCTTATAGTTATAATGCCTCATTTATGTGTAATTTGTCTAATAAAAGCATGTCAAAAATGATCTATTTGATTTCTTTATTCAGTGGGATTAGGCTATTCAATGTTTAGGTTCGCAAAGAACCTATTAAAGCTCTAAGACATGGGAACAGTATAGCTAACATTCACATTTGATATTTATCGCAAGTCATATCGTCATCGCAATATTAAACCATGTTATTGCACATCGCACCTTTTCCTGATATCGTGCAGCCCTAATTCTAACAATTCAACCCTGCTGAAATTGAAATGTTCAATAAGTTCTCTGTCTCCATATATATCTAGAGGGATCGGTACGGTCTCTTATTACTCTTTCATGCAGGAAAGCCCGCTCAGCGTATAGCAGATTGCGCCATTGGCATTCGTTTTATTCATTTATATCTTTATTTTTTACCATGGAAACAACAAGAATTTACTTTTGCCTAGGCGTAAGATTTAGTCTCAGACGTGCACTACGCCCAGATGGTGCAACAGGTATTAATTTTACACAGGACTTAAAACGCATTTTATGTTAAGCTTAGTCTCACGACCAGGTGTACGTCCAGCTAGTGCAACCGACCCCAGGTGATATACTTTGAGCACTGAATCTGTCTGGCTGTAAAACACTGAGTTTACAACAGACTGACATCTATGAGAAGTGGTTTAAAAAATGACTAATTACTACTTACTTTAGAATGAAGAACAGTGGTGTGAATATTTATATGAATTAGGTTATATGCTGATTTCACAGGTTGATGCTATAACAGGGTTGTAGCATTAATGTACCCTCTGAATAGTTGTCCTTTTTTGTTTTGACAGAGGAAAACAACTTGACAGAGGGAAAAAAACACATTATTAGCCAGATAAATGAAATGACCACAAATATTTACACTTACAAACTAGCATTCTTTGGTATCTTGTATTTTTTTGTTTGTGTAACTGAAACTTTAATCATGTTAAATAATGTTTTGTGTATCTGTATTTTCTTCCAGAAGAGTGGTGTTGAAGACTCGCCCTCTAATGCTGCCAGTGTGCCGTCTCTTACTGATGCCAAGTATCAATTTTTTGCCTTATTTCTTTTTCGAAATGCACTTTTTGTTGAAGTTTGAAGTATTGTCAAACAAAAGGGACATCTTTCCTCTAGCTATCTTACCTCTTCATGCTTCTCTCTCCTCCACTCAAACAGTCAGCATATCATTACTATTAAATTTTTTCAAACTGTTATCTGTTATTATCAATGTAGATATAAAAAAAAACACTTTCTGCCAGACTATAAACTGTAATCCACACCTTAAAGGATTAGTTCACTTTAGACTGAATTTCCTCAAACTCAAACTTCTGTTCAAAACATTTTATGATTTTTCTCCATATGGACTTCAATGGGGGTCCAACGGGTTGAAGGTCCTAATGTCAGTTTCAATGCAGCTTCAACGGGTCTACACGATCCCAGCCGAGGAATAAGGGTCTTATTTAGCCACACCATCTGTCATCTGTCAAAAAAAAACATTTAAATACTTTTTAACCACAAATGCTGGTCTTGCGCTAACTGTGATGCGCACACACACACAATACGTAATCACGTAAAAAAAAAAGTACAACAATGATGTTGGACGATTTTGAGAACTATATTGTTGGAGAACAAAATGAGGTGGAGTTTTTTGCCCTACCCTACATTAATCTTTCAACTTTATTACGTAAAGTGTTGCATTGCAGATGAACATCTGTGGTTAAAGTTTTAATTTAATTTTTTTAAATGATAGATGTTTGGGTAAATAAGACTCTTATTCCTCAGCTGGGAACGTTTAGAGACTTTGAAACTGACATTTGGACCTTCAACCCGTTTGGACCCCATTGTAGTCACTATATGAAGAAAAATCCTGGATTGTTTTCCTCAAAACCCTTAATTTCTTTCTGACTAAAGCAAGACAATGAACATCTTGGATGACGTTGGGGGTGAGTAAATTATCAGGAGATTTTAACTGAAGCACTAAGTTTAAGAAAGGAGCATTACAAATAAAATGTATTATTATTATTAGTAGTAGTTATATTTAACTGGATGTATTAAAGGGAGCCATACTTAAGAATAAGGTTGATTTATTATCTTTATAATAACTCCATGCCTGAAGACAAACACAGTTCTTAATACTATTGCTAGACGAAGAACAAGCATTAGACATGAAGTGTTAATTTCTCTTCCCCACACTGCCATTTTGGTTTGAAAATAAATTCAACTGGATGAAAATACTCTATAAATCCCCTGTAGCCTCCGTTAATAGAATCATCTCAAAGGTACTCAAGGATGCCTGTTGCCTTCTCTAGCATTTGGACTTTTGTATTAACTACTGAAATACTGGCAGCGGCAATTAGGCAATCCTTTAGTATCTCTGGAATTTAATCATATCATACTGCCATAAAATAAGCTCATATGCAGATGACATACTTTTTATATATTACAAATGCATATTCCTTCCCATCAATACACAAACTCATTAACCGTTTTAGCAGGGTGTCAGGCTACTCATTTTGCACAAAGTCTGAGATACCCTGTTTACCTCTTTTACAAGAAATAAAACAACGCTACCCATAACCTAAATTCGATTTGACTAAACAGAGAAGATACATTTATGACACTACTAGATATTAAAGGGCACCTATTATGACATTTAAAATGTTCCTAATGTTGTTGTGGGAGTCCCCAACAACAGTTTTACATGCATGCAATGACAAAAAACACTTTTGTTTTCGTATAATATGCATTTATTTTTACCTGATTTGCTCACCGACTCCAAATGAATCGTTCAACGACTCGTTTTTCAAACCCCTCCTCTGCGCGACGCTAATCTGCGTTGATTGGTCAGATGACCCAGCAGTGTTTACAGAGATAATACTTATTTTTAACACGGAGTACAATGATGCTTTTATCAATTAAATTGTATTATAATAATGATTATAGTCCACTGCTTTATAGTTTGTAGTAAAAAACGAAAAATAATATAACAAATTTAATGTTATGTTAGCGAGCATAGCCCAGAGTTCATATTGTAAAAGCACAAATCAGTCTTTGTTTGCGTTAGCCCGATGCATAAACATAACGCTTTTACACACAAAAAAATGCAGTTACGTTACTACGAGGTATTACTCTATTCTTTAAGACAACTCCGAAAACAACGACAAACACTTCACATATCTCAATACAATTGTCATTGAAGACCTAGAAGTTAAACGGTGCTTACACAACAAACAAAATAATTATTAAGCATGCTAGCCTACATAAAATCAATGTTGTTTTCGTCAACGATGACGATTAACGCAATTATTTCGTTGACGCACCTTTTTTTTATGACGATAACGTTACGATGACTAGCTAAAAATGGCTCTAAGGTGACTAAAACATGACGAGACGTTTTCGAGTTTTCGTTGACGAGACGAGATGGAACGAAAATGATTATATGTCTGACGTTCACAATGTAATTTCTGCCTATTTTGCGTGAAATCGGTCTGTTTTGAGCTAAAAAAAAAAAGTATCAGCAATGCCGCATTCTAATCGTTGTTGTACGATGTACGATCAATAATGAAAAAAATCCCATAATGTACGATAATTTCAGAATTGCCCGCAAATCTGAATCTCTCGGAATCTAGATAGAGGCGAGCAAGAGCGCGCATGTGTAGCGCGCGCACAGCCAGAGAAAGGGAGCGAGAGACCTTGCGTGGTGTGTGCTAGAGTGCGTGTGTGTGCTAGAGTGCGAGTGTTGTGCTAGTGTGCCTCGCGAAGCGCATGTAAGGACCCAACCAATCGAATTATTCAGAAAGTCTAGTTTATTATGCAAAGGTTTTAAGGTTAACTGTTGTTTTATGAATTGCAACTTGCTGCAACCTGTCAAACCTAAGCCCATTTCCAATACTTTTTAACCTAAATTAATTTATTAAAGACTACTTTTTTTCTTTCTTTTTTTTTTTTTACTAAAATTGACTAAAACCTTTTTGCGTTTTCGTCGACTAAAACTTGACTAAAACTATCAAGTTTATAAAGTCACTAAAATGTGACTAAAACTAAAAAGCATTTTCGTCAAAAAGACTAAGACTAAGACTAAAACTAAAAGGGCTGCCAAAAACAACACTGCATAAAATATAAAAGCAAAAATTTTAATAACACTTACAGTGATACGGAGGAGGAAGCTGATGCAAATACACTTGGAACTGAACCTTCCTTCAATATCAGCCAGCTCGCGAATCCAAGTTTGATTGCATTTAAAAAGCAATCGTCTTCAAAATGACGCGAACAAAGCACAAGGCTCGGGCTACACTTCTGTGGTATAGTGAATTGTAGCCACTTAGTCTTCAAATGCTCCTCCTTGGGCAGATGAAAAAAGTTTGCTTTTGAGCCACACTTCAGAACACAGCGTCTCGTCGCCATGATATTTTCCCTGGCCTTGGAGCGCAATAAGTGGGCGTATCGTATTCAAATAACTTGACAAGTTGACGTCATCTAGTCAGAGAAAAAGCTTCGGTCTTCTAACGATTCATAAAAATGACTCAGAGTCGACTCTCACTTTTGAAAGACAATAACTTTATATACGGTGCACTTTCATATTTCAAACTTTGCAGGATGTTTTGTTCACTTAGATCTATGTTACACACTACATGAAAGGTAAATTTCAAATTCCATAATAGGTGCCCTATAAAGCTCTACAATTCATAGACCAATCTTTAATAATGGATCCTGGTTACAAAAATAACATTGGCGTCACTACCACATTAAATGCCTGGTGAAACACTCCCAATGTATTAAACTACAGTCTATAACTGTCAAATCAAATCCTTATGTCTTTTATTAACCAAAATTATGAACAAAATAAACGACCTGATAACTTGACTTAAACATTATCATAAAATATAACACTCACCCACAATGGTTACAGGGAACAAAGCTTGACAAGAGACATTAGGGCTATTTATACATTAAAGACTAATGACTACAAATAAAAGGCATAAACATGAATCAAAACCGATCAATAACAATTAATAACAGATATACTGGCTGTTGGGACTGACTCAATCACATATGCTGTTTTTCTAACTTTTGTACTACATTTCAGTGCCTTCAGCAATAAGCACACCATCCACTGGTGCCTTTTTACACTTGAATGTTTATATCAATGTATATAGTGTCTGTTTGGTTTACAATGTTTGCATGAATGTATGTACATAATAGTGTCTGACGGTTTACATCCAAATACTATGCAATACACCCATTGTGAATTTTAATTTGTGTCTGTACTTTGCACTGAGCATTGGTGTTGTTTTGTTTGTTTCTTTGTCTCTTTCCCTTAATTTTGTATTTGTGACAGGTTTTTTATTTTATTTAAAGTTATTAAAAATATATAAACATAGTATTTTTTCTTTGGAGACATTTGCAGTTTCAAAATGGTAGTAAATATCAATTTTACCTGCATATTACAAAATGTTTCGAGAAACAATATTATTGTATCGTGGCTTGTGATATCGTCTAATATTTAATGTTTAACATAATAAAATATATAGCCATAATTACGTAAACACTGCTACAAAAAAGACAACCCATATATCAGTAATACGATTAGAAACAATGCAGCACATTACCAGCTACATAATTATAAGTGCTTGACATTATTCAGCATAAATGTTTTACTTCGGCTACTAAAGTGTTCAGTCATTGGCTGTGAGCGATTAACTCTGTTTCTTGTCATTTGCACTATAAGACCTATTAATGCACTGATGTGGTTTGACATTAGTTTTTTTTTGTCATGTCAGTTTTTAATCTTTTTATAACTAATTGAAACTGCCTGTGTTTACTGGAATAAGACGGGCATTGTCGCAGTCACCATCAAACTGTGATGCATGAGCTCTCTACACAGAGCAAGTGTACTTTTCTGTCAATACTTCAGTGTAAATAAAGTTATAGCTCAATTTCCACACTATGGAGAACACGAACATCTTAAGATATGACTGATTCATTATGAGGTCCCTTGTTGGAATAGAGTTGTAATGTTAAGTTTAATAAGTTGTAAAAAAAAAAAAAAAATTAATGAGATTCTGATTAGTATGACATAATCTATCATATTGCCGAATTCTGAATAATTTAATTTGGTGTCATTTCATGCATTTGAGGAGGCAGATGAAGACCTTTAAACATTAAATTTCTTCTGTTTGGTTATCAAATATATTCACGTTCAGAAATAATGTTATCTGTCTATACAGAACACGTCAGAAGATCTCCCTGAGGAGAGATATGAACATATCAGATAACAGGTTTTATACATGTCATCATGGTTCTGATTTTTTATGTAAATGTTAGCCTAAGAAAAGAAACTTCTGTGGGGATCATGTCAAAAATCCTGCAACACCGCCTCAGTAAGAGACAACGACGGTGTGCCTTGTGTTCAGAGCTGGGGCCTGTTTCAATAAGGAGGTTCAACCAACTCTGAGTTAAAACTTGAACTCTGAGTTGACTTACCCTGAGATGGGAAACTCTGAGTTTTCGGTTACAGATCAGCTGAAATGAGTTAGTTCAATCAACTCTAAGTTGACTGACTCAGAGTTGAGCGCGTGCACCACAACTATAAAAAGCCATTATCAATGGAGCGCAGATATTATGAGTCACCATGGTAACAGCGCCAGACAAAAAGAGGAATTACTGTTATACAGTGTTGGGTGTAATTAATTACCAAGTAATCTAAATATTGTAGTTTAATTAAAAGGATTACTCTTAATTCTTCTGTAATTTAAAATAAAATCTGATGTATTATAATTACATTAAATAGGCTACTGCATAGAACAATTCTGTATAAAACAATAGTGGATTTAACATACATTTTTAAAAGGTATATTTTGAATGTAAACTTCTCCCTCTACACACTTTGGTCAATTCAAGAATAATTTGGTCAATTCAAGAATGCAGTTGTTTATTGTTAGTTTGAAAGCATTAAAAGTGCAGTTTCTTGTCTCTCCTTGTATTGTTCAAGTGGTTGAGGTTGATATGGGATTTAGTATAGTAATAAGTAGACCAATACTTTCTAAAGATAGTAATTTTACATTAATCTAATTACACTGTTGAAGATGTCATTTGTAGCCTAGTTAATAATTGATAACTATTTTAGAGTAACTTACCCAACTGTTATATCAGAGGTGGCACTGGAAGTTATTATACCTAATTTGAATTTGCATATAGGCTATGCAATCCTGCAGGCATTAAAATAATGTGGCAGCAGCTGAAAATGAAATATAAAAACATAATTCAATCAGGTAAGGCTTGAGCATATCATGGGTGTAGGCTAACTGACTTTACAAACATTTGACATATTAAATAACTAAATAGCATCCAGTGTCTAGCAGAGCAGCAGCATTTCTGGCTGAGGGGAATTCCTTCATCAGAGTCAGTCACTCCCCGAAGATCCAAGGGCCTTCATAAAATGTAAGACGTCTACATATGTGTTCATTTTATATGGGTATTTTTGATATTTCCATTTATTTTACTTTGGGTTGGGTATTTTTGGTTGGTCCCAGATTCTGATAATAATATCTAATATCTGTCTTTTGGAGCCTCCTGTCCCAACAGAACCCCAGGCAGTTGTAATGAGCCGACTCAATACACCAGAAATTATGACAAATAGTAGGCCTATTATAAAGCGCGTAGTCAACCAAATGCTCATCTTCACAGGATGATGGGGGTGAAGAAACAGTTTCTGCTGCCACCGAGAGGCCAGAGGTAATGTTAATATTAATATAGGCCTAATGTTTATTAATATAATATATTTATAATATATAATATGTACCCCCCCAGGGTCCATCAACTTCTGGTGCACAGATGAACACACTTCAGTGATTTTCAGTAAATGCCACAGTTTAATTCTGTAGAATTTGTTTAGAACTACATGATGTAACTCTAATCTACTGTATTTTCAGTTGCCAGTTAAGGAGTTATATAGCCTAGACTTAATCTTATAAAAAAATTGTGAAAAAACAACAGTAAAAAACAGCAATGAATAAATGTACAGAAAGAATGAATGAAGTGTTTAAACACCGCTTCCTCTTTAAAAAAGGGGAGGAGACCGCAAGAAACTCTGGGTTTACCGAAGAAAAACCTGCTCCCGACCAGGTTAGGTTCACAGAGTAAGTTGCCATGGTAACTGACTCTGAGTATAAGTATTACCTCTCTTTCAGAAACGGGCTTGACTTACTCTGCTTTCTCGGGTTTGATATACCTCCCATTCTGAAACGGAAAAACCCAGAGTTTCCCTCATTTCAGGGTTAACATACTCAGAGTTGTCACTTAACCTCCTTTCTGATACAGGCCCCAGAACATCTTCAGACTGTTTCTTTGTTTTTAACTATTCATTAGCTCAGGAAAAAAGTATGCCTATATAAAACTATTTTCTTACAATGGAAATGAGCTTGAAAGATTATATCTTCATGTGATAAATGCCGTTAAAACAAGTCTGATGAACTCATAACGGCTGAAATCTGTGAATCTTTCATGATTTTAGAGTTATTTTTATCAGAAATCAAATAACTGAGCTAAACTAACACTAAATCATGTGATTGATCATTGTGTATATCTATACATTGCACTGATGAACTAAACTTTGGTCTTTAATATTTTAGGATTCAACCTTTGACCTTTACTTCATATTTAGCTACATTTACATTTATTCATTTAAAAGCGATGGACAAATGAGAACAATAATAGAAGCAGTTAAACTAACTGCAGGACAACAAAATGCAAGTGCTATGACCCTCCTCAGTTTAATCTAACACAGAACACGTAACGTTTTTTTTAAATTTTTTGATAAATAGAATAGAAGAGAAAGTGTTACTGGACCAAGTGCTGCCGAAAAAGATGCGTCTTCAGCCGTCTCTTGAAAATGGCTACGGACTCCGCAGCTCTGGTTGAGTTAAGCTGGTCATTCCTCCAGCAGGGAACAGTTGGAAAAGGTCAGAGAAAGAGATTTTGAGCCATTTTTGGGATGTGTAATTTAGTGAGGAGAGGAAAGACGTGTGCTTTCTTCGGCTTGTTAAAGCACTCTCGCTCCAGCATCTGGATCAGTTGCAGAGGTTTGACCGAGGAAGCTGGGAGACCGGCCAGGAGAGCATTACAATAGTCCAGTCTGGATAGATCAAGCGCTTGAACAAGGAGTTGTGTAGCATGCTCTGATAGGAAGGGCCTGATCCTCCTAATGTTGTACAAGGCAAATCTGCAGGACCGGGCAGTGCTAGCAATGTGGTCCGTGAAGTTCAATTGATCATCAATTATAACTCCAAGGTTCTGGCCGACCTTGATGGAGTTATGGATGACGAGCCTAGCTGAATGGTGAAGTTGTGATGAAGTGTTGGGTTAGCCGGGACCACAAGTGCCCCTGTCTTCACAAGGTTTAGTTGAAGGTGCTGGTCCTTCATCCAGCCAGAGATGTCTGTCAGACAGGCTGAGCCAAGCTAACTGGCTGTTCAACTCATTCATTAACAATATGAACACAATGTCTAATCAATTTTGAAAGCTTTTACTTTTCTTTTCATATAGTCATAATTGGATGAAAGTAAAGGCTTATTCTAAAACATTCCTGGTACACTAGATGGTGCTCTAGTAATACACCATGCATACTGCTTTTAAATGAAATACTGGGCAAATCATAATAAGTTCAAACTACGGTATGTGTGATGCTGTTCTTACAACAACAGCAAAAAATACCATGGTAAATAGCAACGGTTATTATTGTTACTACAGTAAAATTGTAGCAGGCAAGTTTATTTATATATACTACAGTATATGTCTATCTGATTTGGCCCGCTGCCCTGTTTCTTCTAGCTGGTCCGAGTTACGGCTGGCATGATAGCTAAAAGCGGACTCTTCTTGCTTTGAGTAAACCCTTGGTATTTCCAGCTGATGTGATCCCAATGATCCGAGTGATCTGTCGGGTTTATATTCAGTGAGCATATCTACAATGAATTGCGATCTGAGGCCATTGAGTGATTTATATACCAGTAATAATACTTTAAAATCAATCCTAAATGTAACTGGAAGTCAGTGTAAAGACCTGAGGACTGTGATATGTTCATATTTCATATTTATGTTCATATGTGAGCTGTTGACTAATTTTCACCTAAATCAGGCATAGGACCCTGTCATGTAGTGTGTTGTCGAGAGGCCTGGGAGAAGTTTAGGAAGGCTCAGTACAAAGGAGTAGTTTTCCTAATGCCGATTGTAATTTATTGACACGCTGCATTTCACAAGGTGCAGTCCACATAAAGTACAAAAAAACAACAACAACAAAAAATACAAACTTGATACAACATACTGGTGCTACACACAGACACATACATGTACACAGACACAGACACACACAGAGACACACAGACAACATACACCACACACAGACACACATACACCACACACACACACACACACACACAAATATCTGCATGTCTTACCTCAGACATATTCAAACGCTTGCACCTTATACAGGATGCAATGCAACCTCTCCCCCAAACTCAGACAATGGTTTAAATACACAAGCTTGACACTAGTGGGGCCGTGACACTCATCACTGCATTCAACAGCAGAATATTGTCACATAAATAATATAAGTAACATTCGAAAACTAATTACTGACATGCAATTCTCATAAAACAAACAAGCACAACATACAACCACAAACATGCACTTAACACATCATAGCACTCATGTCTCTCTCCAGCTTGAAAAATGGTACGTTCTGGCTACGTTGCGCACTACCAGAGCCCACCTCCAAAACACTGGCTCAGACAGGTAAGATCTAACATGTGCTATAATATGAGAAATTACACAATGAAGAAATAATTTAAAACAAACAGTGGCCTCTCTATTATCCTTCAAAACATTAAAGGCACACTGAGCAAGATTTGAGGTCACATACATAAACAACATATGAAGCAGCCTCTATGGAAGACACTAACACACATTTCAGGACGTGAATCATGGCAGAGTCGAGGAGAAAGTGCGGTCGGAAGAGTCAAGGAAAAGAAAACGTGAGTGATATTTACGACAGTAACGTTAAAATACAAGTACTCTAGGGGTCGCTGTTTGAGAAAAACGGAAACTGCATAGTGTGCCTTTAACAGGTTGAACACTTGATGTTGGTATTGTCCATCCCCATATACATTGTCAACATACAATAAATAATAAACTATTCATGCAAACTATTCATACCGAGTATATTCAAAATAGCACTGGCACTCTAGTGATGTCGTCATTAACCTTGTTCATGTTTTATTTTACTACCTGGATATACTGTAAAGTATGAATGTTTTAAAAAGAGATGACTTTTACAAAATAAACATTTGAGTGGCAGTTAAATATGATCCATAATGTTTTTGTTTTTCTCCCTCTGTGTCAAACAAAGTTTCTCATCTTGGTTTAACGTTTCCTTAGATTAAAGAGTCACACAAAGCTGTTCATAAAGCGAGAAGCAACTCTTCACCTACAAACTAAACACACTGAATGCCCACTTTCACCTAAATGCTGTTTGTCCAACAGATCAAACCATATTTCTGATGAAAACCGACCCGCAGCAGCTTTCAGTTTGACTCGGAAGATGAACCTCAGTGAAATGCTACTGTGAGAAGCCAGATGCTTTTCATTTGGTTTAAATTAGTTTTTTCCATTCTGAGAACTGCCTTTCAAAAACTATAAATGTTAAATGATAACAATGAAGAATGTTTACTACAGTTAAAGAACAATTAAAGCCTTAATAAGTGCCAGAAGAGCATTGTGTGTGTGTGTGTGTGTGTGTGTGTGTGTGTGTGTGTGTGTGTGTGTGTGTGTGTGTGTGTGTGTGTGTGTGTGTGTGTGTGTGTGTGTGTGTGTGTGTGTGTGTGTGTGTGTGTGTGAGGAAGGTCGTCAGATTATGTCGGGGGAGGAGTAATTCACGTACTAGATGAACGTGTTTCAGCAAAAAGTTTATCAGACTTTTCACTAAACTATTGAAGAAAATGATTCACACCGCTTGTTTTGTTCGGTTTGAGTGGTGGAACATGATTGGTGAGTTATAAAAACATTTCTACTACTTAATTTATTTTCCGTTTCAGGGTAATAAAGCTGAATTATCTTATTTTCATCTGCTTTTATTTGATTAATAATTATTGTGAGATCTACCAACTCTGGATACAGGTCTCTTACAGAAAACTTAAAATGTGATTTCTAGACCTGGAATAGTGATGAAAATGTAACAAGTTTTGAAAAATAACGGCAATTGTTACCGTGAATATAAATATCTCTGGCAGCTTGCAAATCCTCCCTAGAAATATATTTATTATAAACTTGTAACTTCTTTTGTATCGTTACGATGGTTTTCAGTTCACATTTAAATGTTACAAACTAGAACTGATTTCAATCTTTGTAAACCAAACGGGAGTTTAATCTGTTCCTCTTCTTGTTCTCCAGGTGTGTTTGGTGATTCAGTGTCAGTGATGGAGGAGATTCTGTTACTCTAAACACTGATGTTACTGAAATACATGAAGATGAAGACATACTGTGGATATTTGGAGCTGAAAAGTCTCTCATAGCTAAAATCATAAGAAATAACCAAATCTCCTCCACATCTGATGTTCCTGATGGGAGATTCAGAGACAGACTGAAGCTGGACGATCAAACTGGATCTCTGACCATCACACACACCACAACTGAACATGCAGGAGATTATCAACTAGAGATAAATGGAGCGAAACGATCGTCAAAAACATTCAGTGTTTCTGTCTATGGTGAGTAGAGATAATTCATCCTGTCCTTCACAAATTGATGTTTTATTAAAGGGATTGTTCATTGTAACACAAATGCATGCTCTATATTGAGCTTAACTTGTACCCAGAATATTTATTTAACTGTTTAATAATTTCATAATTTAAGATGACAGAATCACTCATTGACTATCAACGCACTACGCATAATATTGTTGATTTGTATCTATATTTTTGTTTATTCTCTCATTTTCCAGCTCGTCTCCCTGTTCCTGTCATCATCCGTAACTCTTCACACTGTTCTTCATCAAATTGTTTATTGGTGTGTTCATCAGTGTTGAAAGTGTGTGATGCGACTCTCTCCTGGTACGCAGGAATCAGTGTGTTGTCCAGCATCAGTGTGTGTGATCTCAGCATCAGTCTCTCTCTACCTCTGGAGGTGGAATATCAGGATAAAAAACACCTACAGCTGTGTGCTGAACAATCCCATCAGCAACCAGACCACACATCTGGACATCCACACACTCTGCCACACATGTGCAGGTACCACAGCACTGATGATATACGTGTGTATTCACTGACCTGATCTCTGTCTTCTGTTGTAGATCACACTGATGCGTTCACTGCTTTCTTTATCATTACAGAGCTGGACACACTCGCTCATCCTCCAGTCTCAGTGTCTCTGATAGTGTTGATCTCTGCTGGATCACTGATGATTGTTGCTGGATTTTGATCTTCTGGATCTGCTGGAAACACAGAAACACTGATAGAGAAGGCAAGAATAACTGCTTTTAACAAGTGTTAACAAATAATAATAAATAATAAAATCTACTCCAAATGCATTTTTCAATTTGTAGCCCATTTTATAATTTAATATTTAAATATATATGTATGTAGGTAATGCCATTTAGTTCTTAAATAATGTTAGTTATTGTTTTTTGCACTGATCTGAGCAGCTCTTTACTCGTCTCACACACAAACTGATTCTGTATTTACTTTTATAATAGTGATGTTTTGTGTGTTGAAAAAATAATAATGTCATATTCAATTTCTTAATGCCATTTCTTAAATGTTTGTGTTAAATATATTTAATTAATTGTGTGCAATAACTTTGACAGCCTAATAATCAAATATGTTGTGAAAAAAACAGATCTAGATTTGTAGTTTTAAATCTCTCCCTGTTGTTCAAACAGTTCAGATTTCTGAAGATGAGAAAACTTCTGTTGTTATGTTACTTCATCCATTCGTTCTATGAAAGAAACGCACAAGCATCGGTAAGATCATTTATCATTAGTATCTGTTGTGTGTGTGTATCATTTAAGCAGTGAGTGAGATGGAGATCAGTGTGTGAGTGTGTTCTGTGTCTCTATAATAGAAGCTATTTTACTGTTAATGTTTATTGTTGATGTATAAAACATTTGAGTTTAAAGTCATCTATAGTTGATTTATTGTCTTGTGGCTTTGATGTTAAAAGTGTCAAGAGTGTATTGTAGCTCTTTCAACAGATTATGTTACTTTCATATTATGATTGATCATATTACATTGATCACATTTTACTTTTTTAGCAAGTAATATATTTTAAAGCAACTAATTAACACAAAATTATTGATATTTTAATATAATAAATGAATAAAATGTTATATTAGTGTCACAGACAGCAGGAAAAAAATGAATAAAATACAACTATTAATTGTGCAAAGAAAGTACAAAAATAAAGGGAGGAAAAAACTCAAACTACTGTATTCAGACACAAATTCATTCATAAAACTCTTCAGTTCAGGCTAATATTTATACAATATTGATCTATTGTTATTTAGGTTTTTATCAAATTCTCAGTTTTCCCATTCAGCTTGTGTTGTTATGATTTAACATAGTTAGACCTTTGCAATTCATGCTAATTTTTTTATTTAAAATATCTTATTATATATTGTGTGATGTGTTTTTTACAGAACGCTGAAGAGGAGAGTCATGTGGAGTATGTGTCTGTCAGCATGAGAAGATAATTCAATATTTCTAAAGTAGCAGATCCATCGGTGTGATCATCTCACTATAGGAAACTCCTACGACGAGTCTATGGTATTAATATTAAGATTGATAACAAGGGAATGTGCATATATACATGATCTCATATATAGTGACTCATGCTTTGATACAAAGTTAGTTATTTCCAGCAAGAGTAGCAGAAGCTTCTTAAAGAATTAGTTCACTTTAAAAAAAACCTTTGCTTATAATTTACTCACCCCCATGTCATCCAAGATGTCCATGTCTTTCTTTCTTCAGTCGAAAATAGATTAAGGTTTTTGATGAAACATTTCTCCATATAATGGACTTCAATGGGCCCAAACGGTTCAAGGTCCAAATGACAGTTTCAGTGCCGCTTCAAAGGGCTTTAAACGATACAAGACGATGAATAAGGGTCATAGCGAAACGTTCGGTCATTCCAAAAAAAAAAAAAAAAAAAAACGTTTTATAAGCACAAATGCTCGCCTTGCTATGTGATGCGCGTTCGTTCGTGATGTCATGTAATACGCAATTACATTGAAAAGGTCACGCTTCTATGAAAAGTCAAACATTTCTGTCCTGACGAAAATTTTATTTTAGGCTTTTTAATATTACAACACCCAGGATACGCACACGAAATGGGCATTTTAAATGATAAACTGACACAAAGGACATTTGAATATGTGTATATGGTCCTCCTTCCGCACATTTGTAAACACTGACTTGGTACGTCAAGCGTGACCTTTGTAAAACGTGCATCACAGAACAGAGCAAGGCGACATTTGTGCTTATACAAATTTTTCATTTATTTTTGAAATGACCGAACATTTCGCTAGATAAGACCCTTATTCATTGTCTGGTATCGTTTAAAGCCCTTTGAAGCGGCACTGACACTGTCATTTGGACCTTGAACCGTTTGGGGCCCATTGAAGTCCATTATGGAGAAATGTTTTCATCAAAAACCTTAATTTATTTTCGACTGAAGAAAGAAAGACATGGACATCTTGGATGACATGGGGGTGAGTAAATTATCAGCAAAAGTTTTTTTTTAAAGTGAACTAATCCTTTAACACCCTTTATTTATTTATTTTTATTTTTATAAAGATCATGTCCTGTTTTCTAGAATGGAATAAATGTATAAATTCAGTAATTTTAGAAAAATAAATATAAAATGATTCACTGTTGTAATATGGTATCATGCAAATGTCACATGACTGGTCACTTTATTTTAAACCTCCTTCCAGCTGCAAAAAAATAGTTCATTTAAGAGACTCAAAAAAGACACTGTTATACTAAATGAATAGTTATGAATGTAGAGGCATTTTCCTCCACATAATGGAGTATTTAAGTCTAATAGCAGGGGTTAATTTAATAGAAAGTGTGCTTCCATCTGTATAGAGCGCCATCTAGTGTTCAAAACAAGACTTCACATCTGGAACAATAACACTAGGGTTCTTCGGTGTTTGTTTATCGGTCCAACGAGCCGACCTCGAGTCTCTGTGATCTTCTGTCTCTATATATGGTTCATGTTCCTCCTTCAATGCAAGTCTGTGGGATACTTTTCACCTGTTTATCGTCCAGCAAGTGAAACTGATGAGATATCTACACAATTAATTATATAATATAGTAAGCATACAAGCCGTATCCATAGGCTACTAGAGCATCTTCTAGAATCATATAAGAATAGAGATATTAGATAAATGCTTTTAAAATTACAGTTGACTACATGCTGGGTTTGTATTGCTGGGTAAATGTAACACAAACAGCAGAAGATCATCATTGATTCACACTTTCACTCTCAGACAAACACACATGAGTCTCATAGACCCTAAACAACTTTACAAACCACATCCTGATTCATTTATTTGACACGTTGCATTTCACAAGGTGCAGTCCACATAAAGTACACAAAAAAAGAAGAAAAAAAATACAAACTTGATACAACATATACTGGTGCCACACACACACACACACACACACACACACACACACACACACACACACACATACACACACACACAGCATTCAACAGCAGAACATCATCACATAAATAATATAAGTAGGCCTATTCAAAAACGAATTTCTGACATGCAATCCTCAAACAAGCACAACATACAAGCACAAACATCAAACACTTAACACATCATAGCACTCATGTCTCTCTCCAACTTGAAAAATGGTAGGTTCTGCCTATTCGCACTACCAGAGCCCACCTCCAAAGCACTGTAACTAATCTAACATGTGCTATAATATGAAAAATTACACAATGAAGAAATAATTTAAAACAAACAATGACTCTCTATTATCCTTCAAAACATTAACAGGTTGAACATTTGATGGTATTGTCCATCCCCATATACATTGTCAACATACAACAAATAATAAACTATTCATGCAAACTATTCATACCGAGTATATTCAAAATAGCACTGGCACTCTAGTGATGATGTCATTGACCTTGTTCATCAACAACCTTTAGAGTGTTTTATTTTACTACCTAGATATAAAGTATTAATGTCTTAAAAAGAGATGACTTTTACTAAATAAACATTTGAGAGGCTCCCTCTGTGTCAGACACAGTTTCTCTTAGGTGAAGAGTTACTTCTCGCTTTATGAACAGCGAGAAGCAACTCTTCACCTAAAAAACAAAACACACTCTGAATGCCCACTTTCACCTAAATGCTGTTTGTCCAACAGATCAAACCATATTTCTGATGAAAACCGACCGCAGCAGCTTTCAGTTTGACTCAGAAGATGAACCTCAGTGAAATGCTACTGTGAGAAGCCAGATGCTTTTCATTTGGTTTAAATTAGTTTTTTTCCATTCACAAAAACTGAAAAGTAAATAAATATATAACAATTTTAAAGTCTATGTAGTGTTAGGCTTTACTTTACCATGAAATATATAGTTTATCCAATATTTACACACTACTCTTTTACTTTTACATATTTAACACAATCAGACAACCGCCTTTCAAAACCTATAAATGTTAAATGATAACAATGAAGAATGTTTACTACAGTTAAAGAACAGTTGAAGCCTTAATAAGTGCCAGAAGAGGTGTGTGTGTGTGTGTGTGTGTGTGTGTGTGTGTGTGTGTGTGTGTGTGTGTGTGTGTGTGTGTGTGTGTGTGTATAAGGTCGTCAGATTCTGTTGGGGGAGGAGGATACACGAACGTGTTTCAGCAAAAAGTGTACCAGACTTTTCACTAAACTATTGAAGAAAATGTTTCACGCGATTGTTTTGTTCGGTTTGAGTTGGTGGGACATTATTGGTAAGTTAAAACATTAATTTATTTCCGTTTCAGGGTAATAAAGCTGAATTATGTTATTTTCATATTTTTTCTAATGAATAATTATTGTGAGATCTACTAACTCTGAATTCACGTCTCTGTTTGTGATCAGAGACTTAACATTTGATTTATAGACCTGGAATAGTGATGAAAATGTAACCAGTTATGGAACATAATGGAACTTTCTACAGTGGATATAAATATCTCTGGCTGAGAAAGAGCAGCTTGCAAATCATCCCTAGAAATATATATTTATTTATTAATTTGTCTTTTCTTTTGTATCTTTACGATGGTTTTCAGTTCACTTTTAAATGTTACAAACTGAGTTCAAGCTTTGTAAACCAACAGGAGTTTTACTCTGTTCCTCTTCATGTTCTCCAGGTGTGTTTGGCGAGTCAGTGTCAGTGATGGAGGGAGATTCTGTTACTCTAAACACTGGTTTTACTAAAATGCCTGAAAATCAAGATATACTGTGGGCATTTGGAGCTGAAAAGTCTCTGATAGCTAAAATCAAAAGACAGAACCAAATCTTCTTCACAAATAACAGTATTAATGGGAGATTCAGAGACAGACTGAAGCTGGACGATCAAACTGGATCTCTGACCATCACACACACCACAACTGAACATACTGGAGATTATACACTAGATATAAGTGGAGCGAAACTGACATCAATAACATTCAGTGTTTCTGTCTACGGTGAATAAAGAGCATTTATACTGTCCTTCACAAATTGTTTTATTATTAAAGGGATCTTTCATTGTAAATGCTCTAGATTGAGCTTAACTGGAATTTAACCCAGAAAATGTCTTTAACTGTTTAATCATTTCATAATTTAAGATGACAGATCAACAAATTGACTATCAACTCACTACACAAAAATAAGATTGTTGATTTTTATCCATATTTTAGTTTATTCTCTCATGTTTTCCAGCTCGTCTGCCTGTTCCTGTCATCAGCAGAGACTGTTCTTCATCATCATCATCATGTTCACTGGTGTGTTCATCAGTGTTGAGTGTGTGTGATGCGACTCTCTCCTGGTACGCAGGAATCAGTGTATTGTCCAGCATCAGTGTGTGTGATCTCAGCATCAGTCTCTCTCTACCTCTGGAGGTGGAATATCAGGATAAAAACACCTACAGCTGTGTGCTGAACAATCCCATCAGCAACCAGACCACACATCTGGACATCAACACACTCTGCCACACATGTGCAGGTACCACAGCACTGATCATATATGTGTGTGTATTTACTGACCCGATCTCTGTCTTCTGTTGTAGATCACACTGATGCGTTCACTGCTTTCTTTATCATTACAGAGCTGGACACACTCGCTCATCCTCCAGTCTCAGTGTCTCTGATAGTGTTGATCTCTGCTGGATCTCTGATGATTGTTGCTGGATTTTGGATCTTCTGGATCTGCTGGAAACACAGAAACACTGATAGAGAAGGTAAGAATAACTGCTTTTAACAAGTGTTAACAAATAATAATAAATAATAAAATCTACTCCAAATGCATTTTTCAATTTGTAGCCCATTTTATAATTTAATATTTAAATATATATGTATGTAGGTAATGCCATTTAGTTCTTAAATAATGTTAGTTATTGTTTTTTGCACTGATCTGAGCAGCTCTTTACTCGTCTCACACACAAACTGATTCTGTATTTACTTTTATAATAGTGATGTTTTGTGTGTTTGAAAAATAATAATGTCATATTCAATTTCTTAATGCCATTTCTTAAATGTTTGTGTTAAATATATTTAATTAATTGTGTGCAATAACTTTGACAGCCTAATAATCAAATATGTTGTTAAAAAAAAACAGGTCTCAATTTGTAGTTTTAATCTCTCCCTGTTGTTCAAACAGTTCAGATTTCTGAAGATGAGAAAACTTCTGTTGTTATGTTACTTCATCCATCGTTCTATGAAAGAAACGCACAAGCATCGGTAAGATCATTTATCATTAGTTTCTGTTGTGTGTGTGTGTATCATTTAAGCAGTGAGTGAGATGGAGATCAGTGTGTGAGTGTGTTTCTGTGTCTCTATAATAGAAGCTATTTTACTGTTAATGTTTATTGTTGATGTATAAAACATTTGAGTTAAAGTCATCTATAGTTGATTTATTGTCTTGTGGCTTTGATGTTAAAAGTGTCAAGAGTGTATTGTAGCTCTTTCAACAGATTATGTTACTTTCATATTATGATTGATCATATTCCATTGATCACATTTTACTTTTTTAGCAAGTAATATATTTTAAAGCAACTAATTAACACAAAATTATTGATATTTTAATATAATAAATGAATAAAATGTTATATTAGTGTCACAGACAGCAGGAAAAAAAGGAATAAAATACAACTATTAATTGTGCAAAGAAAGTACAAAAAATAAAGGGAGGAATAATCTCAAACTACTGTATTCAGACACAAATTCATTCATAAAACTCTTCAGTTCAGGCTAATATTTATACAATATTAATCTATTGTTATTTAGGTTTTTATCAAATTCTCAGTTTTCACATTCAGCTTGTGTTGTTATGATTTAACATAGTTAGACCTTTGAAGTTCATGCACATTTTTTTATCTAAAATATCTTATTATATATTGTGTGATGTGTTTTTTACAGAACGCTGAAGAGGAGAGTCATGTGGAGTATGTGTCTGTCAGCATGAGAAGATAATTCAATATTTCTAAAGTAGCAGATCCATCGGTGTGATCATCTCACTATAGGAAACTCCTACGACGAGTCTATGGTATTAATATTGAGATTGATAACAAGGGAATGTGCATATATACATGATCTCATATATAGACGAGGCTGAATCCAGCTTCTTATTCGCAGTTTCTTATTGACGCAATCCGTTCCACCTTAAATGACGCGAACTTCATTTATAGGCCTCACTATATTTTTTACAGTCATTTTATGTTATTATTATTTGTTATTTACTTTTCAAAATAATGTATTATTATTTTCTGAAAATAGATAGGCCTACAATATAAACAGGGTCCCTAAAAAGTGTCAATAAGAGAAAAACCACATGGTCCCTAAATTGAGCTGATGACATGTACAATTATTAAAGAATACTGTAGCCTAATTATGTGCCTTCATATTTTTACAGTCCATTTTCGCTGATATATTAGTGCTATTTGTATTAAAAAATATTATTCTTTTATTCTGAAAATAGACACAAACGTAACACAATTCTGTTAAAAAACGCGAAAAATAGTAAAACCGCACGGTCCCTAAGTTGAGCGTCAATAAGAAGCCAGCAAATGCGGAAGTTCGCGTCATTTAAGGTGGAACGGATTGCGTCAATAAGAAACTGCGAATAAGAAGCTGGATTCAGCCTCGTCATGTGACTCATGCTTTGATACAAAGTAGTTAGTTATTTCCAGCAAGACTAGCAGAAGCTTCTTAAAGGATTAGTTCACTTTAAAAAAAACTTTTGCTTATAATTTACTCACCCCCATGTCATCCAAGATGTCCATGTCTTTCTTTCTTCAGTCGAAAATAAATTAAGATTTTTGATGAAAACATTTCTCCATATAATGGACTTCAATGGGCCCCAAACGGTTCAAGGTCCAAATGACAGTTTCAGTGCCGCTTCAAAGGGCTTTAAATGATACCAGACGATGAATAAGGGTCTTATATAGCGGAAAGTTCGGTTATTTAAAAAAAAAATTAAAAAAATGTATAAGTACAAATGCTTGCCTTGCTCTGTTCTATGATGCGCGTTTGTGACGTCACGTAATACGCAATTACGTTGAAAAGGTCACGCTTCTATGAAAAGTCAAACATTTCTGTCCTGACGAAAATTTTATTTTAGGCTTTTAATATTACAACACCCAGGATACGCACACGAAATGGGCCTTTTAAATGATAAACTGAC
Source organism: Phoxinus dragarum (assembly GCA_033366665.1). Lineage (NCBI taxonomy): Eukaryota > Metazoa > Chordata > Actinopteri > Cypriniformes > Leuciscidae > Phoxinus > Phoxinus dragarum. The sequence goes on from JARPMJ010003145.1 coordinate 38,587, forward strand.
ACAAAGACATTTAAATATGGGTATATGGTCCTCCTTCCGCACATTTGTAAACACTGACTTGGTACGTCAAGCGTGACCTTTGTAAAACGTGCATCACAGAACAGAGCAAGGCGAGCATTTGTGCTTATAAAACTTTTGTATTTATTTTTGAAATGACTGAATGTTCCGCTATATAAGACCCTTATTCATTGTCTGGTATCGTTTAAAGCCCTTTGAAGCGGGACTGAAACTGTCATTTGGATCTTGAACCGTTTGGGGCCCATTGACGTCTATTATATGGAGAAATGTTTTCATCAAAAATCTTATTTTCGACTGAAGAAAGAAAGACATGGACATCTTGGATGACATGGGGGTGAGTAAATTATCAGCAAAAGTTTTTTTTTAAAGTGAACTAATCGTTTAACACGCTTTTTTTTTTTTTTTTTTTATAAAGATCATGTCCTGTTTTCTAGAATGGAATAAATGTATAAATTCAGTAATTTTAGAAAAATAAATATAAAATGATTCACTGTTGTAATATGGTATCATGCAAATGTCACATGACTGGTCACTTTATTTTAAACCTCCTTCCAGCTGCAAAAAAATAGTTCATTTAAGAGACTCAAAAAAGACACTGTTATACTAAATGAATAGTTATGAATGTAGAGGCCTTTTCCTCCAAATAATAGTGTATTTAAGTCTAATAGCAGGGGTTAATTTAATAGAAAGTGTGTTTCCCGCTGTATAGAGCGCCATCTAGTGTTCAAAACAAGACTTCACATCTGGAACAATAACACTAGGGTTCTTCGGTGTTTGTTTATCGGTCCAACGAGCCGACCTCGAGTCTCTGTGATCTTCTGTCTCTATATATGGTTCATGTTCCTCCTTCAATGCAAGTCTGTGGGATACTTTTCACCTGTTTATCGTCCAGCAAGTGAAACTGATGAGATATCTACACAATTAATTATATAATATAGTAAGCATACAAGCCGTATCCATAGGCTACTAGAGCATCTTCTAGAATCATATAAGAATAGAGATATTAGATAAATGCTTTTAAAATTACAGTTGACTACATGCTGGGTTTGTATTGCTGGGTAAATGTAACACAAACAGCAGAAGATCATCATTGATTCACACTTTCACTCTCAGACAAACACACATGAGTCTCATAGACCCTAAACAACTTTACAAACCACATCCTGATTCATTTATTTGACACGTTGCATTTCACAAGGTGCAGTCCACATAAAGTACACAAAAAAAGAAGAAAAAAAATACAAACTTGATACAACATATACTGGTGCCACACACGCACACACACACACACACACACCACACACACACACACACACACACACACACACACACACACACACACACACACACACACACACACACACACACACACACACACACACACATACACACACACACAGCATTCAACAGCAGAACATCATCACATAAATAATATAAGTAGGCCTATTCAAAAACGAATTTCTGACATGCAATCCTCAAACAAGCACAACATACAAGCACAAACATCAAACACTTAACACATCATAGCACTCATGTCTCTCTCCAACTTGAAAAATGGTAGGTTCTGCCTATTCGCACTACCAGAGCCCACCTCCAAAGCACTGTAACTAATCTAACATGTGCTATAATATGAAAAATTACACAATGAAGAAATAATTTAAAACAAACAATGACTCTCTATTATCCTTCAAAACATTAACAGGTTGAACATTTGATGGTATTGTCCATCCCCATATACATTGTCAACATACAACAAATAATAAACTATTCATGCAAACTATTCATACCGAGTATATTCAAAATAGCACTGGCACTCTAGTGATGATGTCATTGACCTTGTTCATCAACAACCTTTAGAGTGTTTTATTTTACTACCTAGATATAAAGTATTAATGTCTTAAAAAGAGATGACTTTTACTAAATAAACATTTGAGAGGCTCCCTCTGTGTCAGACACAGTTTCTCTTAGGTGAAGAGTTACTTCTCGCTTTATGAACAGCGAGAAGCAACTCTTCACCTAAAAAACAAAACACACTCTGAATGCCCACTTTCACCTAAATGCTGTTTGTCCAACAGATCAAACCATATTTCTGATGAAAACCGACCGCAGCAGCTTTCAGTTTGACTCAGAAGATGAACCTCAGTGAAATGCTACTGTGAGAAGCCAGATGCTTTTCATTTGGTTTAAATTAGTTTTTTCCATTCACAAAAACTGAAAAGTAAATAAATATATAACAATTTTAAAGTCTATGTAGTGTTAGGCTTTACTTTACCATGAAATATATAGTTTATCCAATATTTACACACTACTCTTTTACTTTTACATATTTAACACAATCAGACAACCGCCTTTCAAAACCTATAAATGTTAAATGATAACAATGAAGAATGTTTACTACAGTTAAAGAACAGTTGAAGCCTTAATGAGTGCCAGAAGAGCATTGTATGTGTATGTGTATGTGTATGTATGTGTGTGTGTGTGTGTGTGTGTGTGTGTGTGTGTGTGTGTGTGTGTGTGTGTGTGTAAGGTCGTCAAATTATGTTGGGGGAGGAGGATACACGAACGTGTTTCAGCAAAAAGTGTACCAGACTTTTCACTAAACTATTGAAGAAAATGTTTCACGCGATTGTTTTGTTCGGTTTGAGTTGGTGGGACATTATTGGTAAGTTAAAACATTAATTTATTTCCGTTTCAGGGTAATAAAGCTGAATTATGTTATTTTCATATTTTTTCTGATGAATAATTATTGTGAGATCTACTAACTCTGAATTCACGTCTCTGTTTGTGATCAGAGACTTAACATTTGATTTATAGACCTGGAATAGTGATGAAAATGTAACCAGTTATGGAACTTTCTACAGTGGATATAAATATCTCTGGCTGAGAAAGAGCAGCTTGCAAATCATCCCTAGAAATATATATTTATTTATTATTTTGTCTTTTCTTTTGTATCTTTACGATGGTTTTCAGTTCACTTTTAAATGTTACAAACTGAGTTCAAGCTTTGTAAACCAACAGGAGTTTTACTCTGTTCCTCTTCATGTTCTCCAGGTGTGTTTGGTGAGTCAGTGTCAGTGATGGAGGGAGATTCTGTTACTCTAAACACTGGTTTTACTAAAATACATGAAAATCAAGATATACTGTGGGCATTTGGAGCTGAAAAGTCTCTGATAGCTAAAATCAAAAGACAGAACCAAATCTTCTTCACAAATAACAGTATTAATGGGAGATTCAGAGACAGACTGAAGCTGGACGATCAAACTGGATCTCTGACCATCACACACACCACAACTGAACATACTGGAGATTATACACTAGATATAAGTGGAGCGAAACTGTCATCAATAACATTCAGTGTTTCTGTCTACGGTGAATAAAGAGCATTTATACTGTCCTTCACAAATTGTTTTATTATTAAAGGGATCTTTCATTGTAAATGCTCTAGATTGAGCTTAACTTGAATTTAACCCAGAAAATGTATTTAACTGTTTAATCATTTCATAATTTAAGATGACAGATCAACAAATTGACTATCAACTCACTACACAAAAATAAGATTGTTGATTTTTATCCATATTTTAGTTTATTCTCTCATGTTTTCCAGCTCGTCTGCCTGTTCCTGTCATCATCAGTAACTCTTCACAATGTTCTTCATCATCATCAAATTGTTCACTGGTGTGTTCATCAGTGTTGAATGTGTGTGATGCGACTCTCTCCTGGTACGCAGGAATCAGTGTATTGTCCAGCATCAGTGTGTGTGATCTCAGCATCAGTCTCTCTCTACCTCTGGAGGTGGAATATCAGGATAAAAACACCTACAGCTGTGTGCTGAACAATCCCATCAGCAACCAGACCACACATCTGGACATCAACACACTCTGCCACACATGTGCAGGTACATCAGTGGTTTATTCACTGATCTGATCACTGTATTTTGATCAGATGGATACATTCACTCACTGTACATTATTGTCTGTTTCTCTTTGTCATTACAACATCTTCAGAACCTTCAAATGTATCAGTGTCTCTGATAGTGTGGATCTCTGCTGGATCTCTGATGATTGTTGCTGTAGTCGGGATCTTCTGGATCTGCAGGAAACACAGAAAAACTGATCGAGAAGGCAAGTGTTGCTTACTACCGGTAATTTAAACGAGTATTATTAAAATATACTCTAATAGGGGTGGGCAATATAGGCCTACCGTTAGCCTAATGTCAACTTGGACTATCATCGCTATCGCGGTTAAACTCATGTGACGTTGCCGACTTGCTGTGCTGCACGTTTACAAAATCTTGTCATTTGAATGCCTTTTTTAGACTTGCCGTTTAAAAATAAGTGATTTTAAACCGTTCAAGCATGAAAGAACAGCGAAAAGCAGTGAAAGGAAACTCATTTCTGTGTATGCGCTCCTGTCTGAGGAGGTGTTTCTGACCGCTGTCTGAGAGAAGCGTGCACATAAAGCCGTACTGAACCGAGTTCTACTTGCCGTTAGGGGGCTTAAATGGTCAACTACACACACTTCAAAATGCCCGTCTTTGGAAGTATCCTTGTAGACACAGTAGTTTGTCTTAAATTGGTGATGAGAATTATGAAATTTCAATGTTATCAAAAACATTGATATCATAACCTTATTTTTATCCTAGTTCTTCCAAGGTCTTCTTCCCCCAGAGCCTTCCTCCCAGTAGTTTTCCATAGACAAAGGAACCATATTAGATGTGTCACTAGTTGGCCCACTAATAAAACAAATAAATCAAATTTATTAACATAATCTTACCTGCCAGTGCAAATGAACACTGGACTCTATAAATCTGAACTCTATAAATCTATAAATTATGTTGTTTCACTGATGGGTGACAACATGAGTTTAAATGAAAATTGTGTAAATATAATTAGTATTGCATACTCTGCTAAGGACATTTTTGTGTGCGTAAAACAGATATAATGTCAAATAAAAAATATTAATGCTTTTTTAAAATTGCTATTGGATTCAATATTTTAATAAATGATGTGTTAACACTCACATTTGAGCTTGATAATACATATTTTGTGAAGAAAAAGAATTGGTTCATTATGGGTTTTTCTGTTTTAATGCATCTGTCATTATTGCAGAAACTGCTGAGACTCGTGCAGAAGAGATCACTTATGCAGATCCAGTGTTCTACAAAAGAAACACACGTAAATGGGTAAGATCATTTATTCTCTGTGTCCGTCTCATTTCAGCAGTGAGTCAGATTTAGATGTGTCTGTGTTTGTGCCGTTGTCTGTATAATGAAATCACACACACGTCAGAAATGTATAAAAGGCATAATCATTTTTCAATATAAAAAAAAGAAAAAAAAAAAAAGAAAGAAGTCTGCCTGGGTTGTTTTAACCCAATTCTGGGTCAAATATGGACAAACCCAAACGTTGGATCAAAAATGCAATTTAAAAATTTAACCCAATGGTTGGGTTTGTCCATATTTGACCCAAAATTGGGTTAAAACAACCCAGCATTTTTTAGAGTGCAAAAGAAGTGGTTACTACAATTATTTACATTTTCTACATAAATAACTGTTTCTCAGTTTCCGTTTAAGCAAAACACTGAAAGATTACGGGATCTCTAAAGTTCAGATACGGTTTTTGTTGTTGATCACAGTATCGGTAGTTATTCCGCGTACCGGCAGATCGCAAAAAGTCCTGCTACTCTCATCTGTCCTTTATGGAGATATGTATATTGAAATTGAAACTGTTGATTAACTGTGCGTTGCACATTGGGTCTCTCTAGTGCAAACAGGTTTATATTTTTAGATATAAGCAGCAATGTAGAGCAAAGTTATTACATTGCTCAACGAGACTGCCATTGACAGCGACAGCATATCCGGCCTGTTACTAACTTTCCACGCACTGGAACCATGTCAGTGGAAAAGGGGGTAACAGTTGCTGCAGATTTGTTTGCTGCACATCAATGATGTGAATCTCCCATTCATCCACATCTTAAATCTGCTCTATTGGATTGAGATCTAATGACTGTGGAGGCCGTTTGAGTTTAGTGAACTCGCTGTCATGTTCAAGAAACCAGTTTGAGATGTTTTGAGCTTTGTGCGTTATCTAGCTAGGATGGCACACTGTGGTCATGAATGGATGGACATGGTCAGCATCAGCAATACTCAGGTAGACTGTGGTGTTTAAAATAGGATCAATTGGTGCTAAAGGATATTTTCTATTTTTCTGTCCATTCTCTGTAAACCCTGGAGATGATTGTGTTTGAAAATCCCAGTAGATTAGCAGTTTATGAAATACTCAGACCAGCTCGTCTGGCTCCAACAACCATGCCACGTTCAAACTCACTGAAATCACCTTTCTTCCCCATTCTGATGCTCAGTTTGAACTTCAGCAGAATCCTGTCATGTGATTGGCTGATTAAATATTTCCGTTAACGGGCAGTACATCTGTACCTAATAAAGTGGCCGGTGAGTGGTATTAATACTATAGAGATTAGAGATCACTTATACATAACTGTAAAAACCCAGCAAGCCTGATATAGCCTCTCAAAATATAAAAAAGACACAAAAGAAAAATACCCCACGCACAGACACAAAAGTATCACAAAATGATCCCATGTGTCAGTGTCATGTGTCGTATATTCTAAGTGTTCTGGGGGTAGCCTATATGATAGGGGTTTGGTGAAAAACAAACATAAATTGAATGTATTATTTTAATGAAATTCTGAACCTTGTGCGTCGGTTTTCAGATACCTCAAGAACACGTGGGATCATTCTCTAATTCTTTTGCATCTTTTTTTAAAAAGCTTGATGCTGGTCGCTATTCACTGCCATTATATATGAACGCGAGCGGGACTCATGAAAAGGATTCAAAGTGAACCCTGCTGTGCTCTCATTTATTTATTCGTTCATTTAGTCTACATCTGTACAGAGATGTGGTTTGATGTGTTGGCTGGACAGAAAGCTTCTGTGTGAGCTCGTGTCTGTGGATGTTTGTGCTTCATGTCATGTCTGCACGTCCGCACGTCCGCGGTGTCAGTAGAGCGTTCATGAATAGCATGTGGTTAAAGGGCTTTTTTCCATTTCTGCTCATATGAAGCTGACAGTTTAACCTCTGCTAAAGCAGCTTTACTGTGAAATAAAGTACTGGATCCAATTATGTCTGACAGATAAACGATTCTCTCAAATCAAACATTGAAAATATAATATATCTGTGAAATATTAAGATTGATGTTGAAAGACATATTGCATCTCACTGTATACTGTATCCATCATTGTATACTATTTTACTATATCATCTTGTTTCAGTTGTTATTTCTATAATAGTTTGAAGTTAATTCAATGTCTTGACCATTTCTGACCAGTTGCTGTCATGTGATTGGCTGATTAGATATTTCCGTAAACGGGCAGTTGAACATGTACCTAATAAAGTGGCCGGTGAGTGCTATTAATATAGAGATTAGATCACTTATAAATAACTGTAAAAACCCAGCAAGGCTGATATACTCTCAAAATATAATTTGTACAATGAGCTTTTCCACACAGTCCAAATTCATGTTTCAGCTAACTACTACTAGCAATACCACATGTTAGCATACTCTAAATTATTTCATTATGAGCAATTAAGAATGATAATGATAACCACAAGCACAACCAAATTAAAATAAACTCTAACTGAAGTGAACTTTAAACACTAACAAGTCTTTCATACTACCCAAAAACACATACAATAACACTTAATTTCAACATTTAATTTCCTAATGCATTCCCATGCAAAGCATGCTGGGAACTGCAGTCCACTGCCCACTAAGATTCATGTAGTCAAACCTGCTTTAACAAGGCTGCAAGTACACCGACATCTGTCAGATCGGATCTTGTTACAACAAAAAACATATATCAGATCAGATTTTCAGTATATGGTATTAGATACAATAGGCCTAAGAAACTTGTATTCAATTCATTCACAATTTTATCTTTGTTAAAATACACTTTAACTGTTTATATATTTGATTATTTAAATGAAGTCATTCTGGAGCTACAAGATGTCAAGACATTTTGCAGCAAGAACTGATGCCACGTAATATTGACCACAAAACTTGCACAAAGTAGCAAGATCTTTTGCAAAACCCACAACTAAAAAGGGGTCACAGGTCTGTTAATATTACTACATATCAATATTTGATTTTAAAGAAATTTGTTTCTATTGGAAGATTAACAATTTTGCTTCTGTTGGATCGCCACATGATGTTGTGCAATGTAACATTTGAGCCCTGAAGCAGAACCACTGATACACATTAATGAAGTAGACGTCATGTTCAAAGAACAACACTGTAAACCCTAACGCTCAAAACAATTAATTGGTTTGAGTAGGACAAACTTAAATTAAACGAATTAGTTCAGTCAAATTCATTTTTATGAGTATTAGCACTTTCTTTTTCTTTCAAGTTCGCAGAACTGATATATTTTAAGTTAACAGAACTGTTTAATTGGTTTGAGTTTTATGAAATTATTTCTTTTAATTTAGACGAACTTAAGTTTAATTGAAACGTGCTTTGTTCATGCTTTGCCGATGGCACTCGAAAGGGAGAGTAAATGCTAAAATTAAGTGTAATATAATGGGGTTTTTTTGTGCAAGATTAATGTTAAGTGGGAGATTTAGTAGTGATTAATGTTATGTTGTGCTAATTTAAAAAATAATTTCTGTTAATGTTGGTTTTAGGATAGTTACCATCATGGTGACAAGTGGTGCATGCTGCTGGATTTGAGAGCAAATAATATCTTTATATTGTTGCACTCATACAGCAAGTGCTTCTGTAAAACATACTATTGCTAATAGCAAATTAGTATGTTAGCAGATTAGCTTGTTAAAGCTAACTACACTAATAAAAGTGTTCACATTGAGATTACATGAAAGTTTTCATTTAATTGTATTAATTAGTGTACTCATACATTTCAATTGTTCTTAATTTGAAATGTTTAAGTACTAAATAATAATCTGCTAGTTCTGCTTACTTAAACTCTGAATTTCGTAACTAAAAAGAATGTGCCTTGTTTTGAATATTTTATCTTGTGATGCATTTTTACAGGAAGTCAAAGAGGAGGATAATGTGGATTATGCACCTATCTCAATGAGATGATCAAACTTCAGTCTTCCTCTGAGTAGAAGATCAAGCTGATGGATCATTTCACTATAGGAACCTCCTGGTTGAGTTCTGGGATTGGTGAGAATCATTACTAACTGTCCAATGAATGTAGCACAGTTTTGCTCTAGTTTCACCCCGAGTATGATCAAGAAATCCCAGCAGACCTACAGCAGGATAATTCTGAGGGGTTTGAAATGTGATATTCAGAGATGGACTAATAAAATATAGAATTAGCTTTTTTTTATATACATATATACAAATGATCAATAATATTGGATATTGGGCCCATTGGAGCATTTTCATGTTTGACTAGGACATGTTCACCCTAAAATGAAAATTAAGTCATCATCAAAAGGAGAATAAAAAATATATATATATTCCACTCACCACTCCCACATATAATGGCAGTAAATCATGACCAACATCAAGTATCACAAAAATGATCCCATGTGTCGTATATTCTAGGTGTTCTGGGGGTTTATGATAGGGTTTGGTGAAAAACAAACAGAAGTTTAATGTATTATTTTAATGAAATTCTTAACCTTGTCCGTCGGTTTTCAGATACCTCAAGAACACGTGGGATCATTCTGTAATTCTTTTGCTTCTTTTTTTAAAAAGCTTGATGCTGGTCGCTATTCACTGCCATGTATGAATGCGAGCGGACATTTTTTTTTTTTGTCCATAAAAGAAAGAAGGGCATACGGCATTAGAACAACACCAGGGTGAGTAAATGATGACTTCATTTGTATTTTACGGTGAACCTTTAAAATCACAACAAACTGTGTTTTAAATCTCCTAGTGGCAAAACATAGATGCAACATACTCATGAAAAGGATTCAAAGTGAACCCTGCTGTGCTCTCATTTATTTATTCGTTCATTTAGCCTACATCTGTTACAGAGATGTGGTTTGATCTGTTGGCTGGACAAGAAGCTTCTGTGTGAGCTCGTGTCTGTGGATGTTTGTGCTTCATGTCATGTCTGCACGTCCGCACGTCCGCGGTGTCAGTGGCACGTTCATGAATAGCATGTGGTTAAAGGGCTTTTTTCCATTTCTGCCTCATTGTGAAGCTGACAGTTTAACCTCTGCTAAAGCAGCTTTACTGTGAAATAAACTACTGGCTCCAATTATGTCTACAGATAAAATGATTCTCTCAAATCAAACATTGAAAATATAATATATCTGTGAAATATAAAGATTGATGTTGAAAGACATATTGCATCTCACTGTATACTGTATATACATAATTGTATTTACTATTTTACTATATCATCTTGTATACTGTGACCCTGCAGATAATCTCTAGTTTCAGCTGTTATTTCTAGTTTATTCTTTTAACTATTCTTGACCTCACCCTTTTTTATAAATACATCCTGTTTTTGTCTGTCAGTGTCTTGAGAGTTATTTTCAAGAATAAATGCAATATATGGTTTACTGTTGGATTATTTATGATTTCATGCACATAATTTATTTAGTTTGCATCAGTTTTTAACTAAGTAGCAATGCTGCTCACAAACTCGTTGTTGTTGCACAGTGCTGCCGTCCAAAGGCCAAATGAAGTAACTACACATTTTGTCAAATTGGTGTTACTTTAGGCTGTGATCTGTTCTGTGACAGGTTTAAAAATACTTGGGTTCAGAGAAAACTGATTGTAAATTCAAAACAATCAGAATCCAATATATATATATATAGGCCTATATATATATATTATTATTATTATTATTATTTTATAACTTTAAGGGGTTGCATGATACTTTTTTACCTTTAGTGTGTAATGTGGATCTGCAAAGACTTATACTACGCCCTACAAGTATGTAGGCCTACTCTTTTTGTGAAGAAAAAGTATACTTTTGAGTGGCAAAACAAGCTTTGGGACACACTACTTCGTCATCTTTAACGGACAGCTATGTCGTGTGCATCCTGTCACCGTAAACTAACCTGTCAATCGTCTTGTCACCTCCATTCAATCTAATTTAATTTCCTGAAAAAAAAAAAAAAAAACTCTCCGGAAAAGCGACAAGTTTGCAGGTGTTATACATGCATACCATACCAGTCAAAAGTTTCAGATCAGTAAGATTTTGTTATGTTTTTAAAAAAAGTCTCAAGTTCTGCTATATAGGTCGATCATAGATCAAATCGATCCACCATCAAAAAGCGTATATTTTGTGCTGTTTTATGTGTTTGAGACATGGTGTTTGCAAAACTTACATTTCACAGGAATATTCTCCATCTGTAAATCTTAGACAGTCGTGCAAATATTTCCATTTTGCTGCTAAGCTTCACATTGAAAGAGCGCTGCTGCACGCATGCGCGCCAGGAGCGCAATAATTCTGACTACATTTTCCCAGCTGAAAAATAAATGTGCTAAGTGTAATAAAATTTTGCATACTTTTGTTTACTTGAAGCCACACTAACCATCATTATACTTGAAGCATGGTATTTTGGAACAACTAATTTTGTACTAAATATATTTTAATCGTAATTAAATTGTAGAAAAGCTCAACTCTAAGTGTATTTAGTGTACTTGTATGTGCTAAAGTGGAAACAACTTTAAGTATACTTAGTATACTTTAAGTATATGCCTTTGTAGGGACTAATTACATGCTTATAGTGATATTAAAGTGTACTTTATTTGTGTTACAAGTACATTACAAATTCATTATGAGTGTCATCGAAAATACCTAAAATACCCAGGTGAAAAATAAATATATTTAAATTGTTCTAAGTGCGTATTAAACGTATTTCAAGATGTGCTTAAGATCAATTTTAAGCTATTTGCATTATATTTATTATATTAAATTGTGCCAAAATGGAACTACTTCAAGTACATTAAAGTGTATTACTTTACAGTTCATTAAATATACTTTATTATGTCTTAAACTAGTTATTTGAAGCAAAATTTTAATGTACTTCAAGAACATTTAAATAGCATTAAAAATGTATTAGCATAACAGTAGTTTATTATAAAGCTGTTTTATTCAGTATTTAAAATGGTACATTAAAAATGCAAAAATAATTAAATATAAATGTTAAGACACACACAGACTTAAATGTTAAGACACACACAGACTTTGAAATCAATAAAACTTTATTATACTAGTATCTTGTTGTAAAATAAATAGGCTACATAAGAGTACATAAACAAAGTAAAGTATAAATCATCTCTTAAACAAAATACACAAAGATCAGTGAATATCAGCAATATTTATATATTTTTAACATTTCAGTTAAACTTGTATTACTGAAAAGTATGAATATTACATCTCTGAATTTATATAAAATTAACCAATGATTAACATTTTTGTATCCATGTTTGAATATATAATTTCTATAGATATGCATTAGAATTCCGTTAAAATCTCAGTTTACCTTTAAAAGCTTTGGCTATATCCTCATCAAGCTGGACATGCGAGATATATCCAGCTGCAGACCCGCAGCACCACCAGTTTCAGAACCCCGTCCAATTGGATCCGCACACTCGGTCTTAAAGTGACAGTGCATAAACCTAATGCCTTCTGTACACTTAATATTGATCAGACAACAAAATAAAAAGAGAAAATTCACTAATATCTTTAATAAGGATTAATTATATTTAATTTATATAAATAAATATATCTGAACAATCAAATAACACTTCAAATTATTTTTTTCCCAAAGGTTTGTCTATCATTTTAGGTCGTTTTCTCCACACTGATGTAAATATAAGTGTTTTTTATTTTATTTGGTTTGGTTTTAGTTTGGTTTTAAATCGTTATTTTATGCTATAAAAACGGGAATGTGACTGATACATACTGATAGAAAAACGATGATGGGTGAGTAAATGATGACAGAATTCTTGTTTTTCAGTTAACTATCCTTTTAAAGGGATAGTTCACCCAAAAATGAAAATTATGTCATCATTTACTCGCCCTCAAGTTGTTTCAAACTTGTATGAGTTTCTTTCTTCCGATGAACACAAAAGAAGATATTTGAAGTATGTCGGTGACCAGACAGTTGATGGACCCCATTGACTTTCATAGTAGGAAAAAAAGATACTATGGAAGTCAATGGGGTCCACCAACTATACATTGAAATACATTGTTGATATTAACATACCCTGGGATTTATTTAAGGACAAAACGACTTGCCATAAATGCGGCAGTCCAGAATGAATCTAATCCCCATACAGGCAAAAGTTTGCTTCACGAATGAACAAAGTGGTGTCGAGTGAAGTTGTGTTTGGATGAAAAACGCAAAACAGAAAGTAGCCTAAAAGGGCGACCTAACTAAATTAGTATGTAAGGTGTTAAAAAATAAAGCCTAAAAAAATTACTAAAAATGCACAATCCATTAATCTTCCAGCCTGGAGGGAAGTCGGTCAGTACATTAACGACGATTTGTGACTGTTTTTTTTTATTATTATTTAAAACATTCAGTGCATCCACTTCATCCACACACTGTGCGACACTTTATTATCCTTGACCTTTATCTCCGACCAATGTGCGCTGCTTTATTATCCTTTATCTTTATATTATATTCCTTTATCTATTATGTGCGCTTCCTCTTCCTCGGTATTTTTGAAACTTCAGTAGCGAATGAAATGTTTGGGTTGGTATCTGGGATAGCCAATCAGACACAGCTGTCCTGCAGCGGGATATTTAGTTAGTTCCACAGCACATGCTGGCGCCATAACTGCAGGAGAACAGCAGATCACTTTTCTGTATCAGAGAATCTGCAAACTTTGGAAACTTAGTGAGAATGAAGCTTCTCTTTGTTTTGATCTTGTTGTTTTTGTGTTTACGTGTGAATGGTAAGACACTTTTATGTTACAATCTCTTTATATTTCAACGAAACATGGAAAAAAGTGATTTATTGTGGGGGATTCAAACAGCAGGACTAAACAGAAAAAGAATAATTTGTAGAAAAGACATTACATTATTTGAGTTATAATGTGGTGGGAAAAGTTTTCTTAAGTATTAGTATGGATAATATTATTTTCATAATATTCATACTGGAAACTATTCATTGTCTATAACTTTGTTGTATGAATGCACAAATATATATATATATATATAGAGAGAGAGAGAGAGAGAAAGGGAGTGAAATATAAATCAGGTATGATGTTCTTAAAGGCATAAATTATGTAAGATTTAGGGGAGAGCGGGGCACAACCTAATGCTTTTTGACTTTCTCAGTTTAAATCTACTTAGTGTTATATGTATTTTTCACCACATTAATTTCACACGTCTAGTACAATTATGTGGTTTTGTTTTATTAATACAGTGTATACTTTTTTCGTGATGTACCCCGAAAATATGGAAGTGAAATGTGACAACATGCCCCATACAATGTACATTGTAACATGACTTTATGACAGCTTAAAATGCTATCTGATCTAATAAAAAAATATATACAAGACAACCTCAAATATTTTCTCTATAAAGTACAATTATTAACTTTTTTCATATAAAATAATTGCATTTTTTTAAATAATTAAAATCATAAATTAATGATGTTCTTCTGCTGTTTGTTTGCATGTGTTACTAACTTTATGAATCCAGACATATTACTCTAACCACAATCTTAATGATCTGTAAAAAAGTTTTACAGGAATTTCATGTTGTATAATTGTATTTATAAAAAATATAATATATAATTGTATTTATTTATATAATTTACTTATAATTAACTATTTATTTCTTCATCAGGTGCACCTGCTGTGGATATAGTGTCAGTGATGGAGGGAGATTCAGTCACTCTACACACTGGTGTTCAAACAAACCAACAAGAAGTTATTAGATGGTATTTTAATTACACTCGTATCGCTCAAATCACTGTAGATCTCAGTATGATCTGTACAGATGTTCAGTGTAATGAAGGTACTGAGAGTTTCAGAGACAGACTGAAGCTGGATCATCAGACTGGATCTCTGACCATCACACACATAAAAACGACAGACACTGGAGTGTATCAACTACAAATCATCAGCAGCAGCATCAGAGAAAATATCTTCAATGTTACTGTTTATGGTGAGTAGTTTTTTTATGTTACAACCACACCATTATTGTGTTCAATTAAAAAAAAAAACGTTTTGCATATATTTCGATCACCCCTTTACATTCACAATTGCTGTGAAAGTGGAATTTGTAAAATTATCTCAGTTCATAAACGGTTCAGTTTGATTTAAAAGTAAAAAATTTCCATTGGCAAACTGAGTCATATCAGTTAATAATGATTCATAAAAAGCTTTGTGTTCTGGTGGAGATGATCGTTTCTCACCATACCATCTCTTATCACATTGTTTTTATCGGTTTAAATGAGGATTTGATGTAAAATGATATTGTTAATCATGTTCATAAGCATCTGTTGGTTTGTGTGTATTAGGTGTTTCTGCATCTGAACGAGATGAAATGAAAAGAAAGTCAGTGAAAGAGGGAGAATCTGTCACTTTAGATCCTGGTGTAGTAAGAAAACCAATTCATTCAATGACATGGTATTTTAATGACATTCTCATCACTGAAATCACTGGAGGTCAGAGTAAGATCTGTACAGATGTTCAGTGTAAAGAGAGATTCAGAGACAGACTGGATCATCAGACTGGATCTCTGACCATCACAGACACCAGAACTGAAGACTCTGGAGAATATCAGGTGAAGATCAGCAACATTCCCCATCGCCAACTCAGCATCAGCAGCATTAGGAGATTCAGTGTTACTGTGACTGGTGAGTATAATTTCTGAATGTTAAAATATAGTTCAATATTTTTGAATCTAATACTAATGGCTGTCTTTATCTGTTCCAGATTCAGGGTTGTCTTCAGGAGCTGTAGCAGGAATAGTTGCTGTCGTTCTGCTGGTTTCTGCAGTTGTAACTGCTGGTGTGATTTACTCTCGTCTCAGGATCCCTACACCAGCAACACAGAATGCAAGTATTACATACAGCTGATTGAACAAGAAATATGTGATTTCTAGTTCAAAATTAATCTTTAAATGTACCGTAGTATTGCTACTTTTTTATATTAGCACTGTATAATTATAATTGTTTATTTAACAAATGGTTTTACGACCCAGGTCTAGGATCAGGTTGTAACAAATGTATACTGTAAATCAGATCTTCAGGTAAAGCAGTGCCAAAATAATAATAAACAAATATTAAAGGCCTAAAAATGTCATAATTTACTCACCCTCATTTTGTTCCGAACCTGTTTGAGTTTCTTTCTTCTGCTGGACACAAAAGAAGATATTTTGATGAATGCCAGTATCCAAAGACCCCTATGGAAGTCAGTAGCCAATTTCCACCGCAGGATCTTTCCACAGGAACTAGGGACTTTGGGTTGGTACTCTGTGTTTTGGGCCATCAACCTTTTTTTGTTTTCAGCAGAACTCATACCGGTTTGGAACAACTTGAAGATGAGTAAACCATGACAGAATTTTCATTTTTGTGTGAACTATGCCTTTAACTCCCAAATAAACAAAATAATATAAAAACAAAAGTGCAGCTTTATTTAGAGAGGTGTTTTAGAGTTAAAGGGGTCATGACATGTTTTTTTTTATTTCATTATTATGTTCCCTTAGGTGCAATTATAGTATTACTATAGTTTTTTTTACAAAAAACTTTTAAAATGTAGTGATTTATGACCTTTTCCCACCCTGTTTCTCATCCTCTGATTCAAACAGTCTGTTTTGGGGGTGTTTCCCCTTTAAGAGTTCAGTGTTAACGCCCACTGTTATGATTGGCTAACGTCAGTGACTATGCATCAATTATTAACGCCCCCAGCCACAACATTTGCGGATTCGGCGCAACTGTTTAGTAGCGGGTGATGCATGCGAAGCGATGGCTCTTGCAATGATAAAACCTTATTATGTTTGAGCCGGAATCAGAGGAAAATGAACCATCACCACAACAACGAAGACTGGATCAGCCCGTGTCCACATGGAAAGTGAAACTATTTTGAATTAATAAAAAAAAATTAACCCGAGACACTTGAAAACGGATTATTGTTGCATAATTATCCTATAGCTTCATTTGCTAACAGTTTAACATTATTTAACTAATTCCAATGAAATGATAGGGTGTACCACGGACAAAAATGCATGCACAGACAGGCCATCTTTGAAGATGCAGCATTGATAAAGGCAACATTTTTAATTTTCTATCACATGTAGGCCTACTAGAAAGGCGACATATTTTCAAGATTCTCTTATACAAATGTGTTTATATTAGCCATGGTAAAAAGTAAGTTTGCGTCGTCGTTATTGAGCCCAGAATAGTCGGCACGGACTTATCTTTGAGCAACAGTTTTCTGGCAAAGCCAAGCATCATATTGGGATTTTTTCCTCAAAACAGTCATCCTTAAATGTATAGAACACTGCCGTGACTGGGACGTCCGCAAAAAATAAAGTGCATCCATTTTTCCCTGACGACTGGATCTTTCAGCGTATTTAAAAAGCAGTTTAAAGTTTTAAATACATTACTTACAGTTTGCGTCGTCGATGTTGAGCCCAGAATAGTCAGCACGGACTTATCTTTGAGCAACAGTTTTCTGGCAAAGCTCAAAACAGTCATCCTTAAAATGTATAGAACAAACGCTTAAATTAACACTGCCGTGACTGGGACGTCTGCAAAAAATAAAGTGCATCCATTTTTCCCTGCCGACTGGATCTTTCGGCAGCGTATTCAAAGATGTTGTTTGTCCACAGCCAGGAACAGCACATCTGCGGCATCGTAATTTCCCTGTACACAGACCCACTCGCTGTCCGTCGACTGAACACTTGTGAGGCGCGCGGCGCGCGGGGCGACAACGATACGAAATGAGCGTAGTTGTCTTGTGCTTTAAGCGTAGTTATCTTGTGCCGGAGACGGTCATATGCAAACGCTGGTACGTCACTTCGTACCGTGACGTCACTTCTTACCATGGATCCAGAACGAGCTGTATTTAGAGCTTGATTAAATAAATGATTCGTTTATAATGGGGAGGACGTCTTAAGCTATGAAACTTGCAGGACGTTTTAATGGTACAAAGACCTCTTATATACCAAAAGATCAAGGCAAATTTGGTTTCTCATGTCATGACCCCTTTAATTAATATTAAAACACGCCAGTGCAATTTGAAAAGCATTTTGTATGGTACAGACATTTAACACACAAAAAAAGTCACATGATACAGTTTTATTTTTGTCAGCCATTTTATATATAAAAAAATAAAATAAACATTTTTACTGAATCGTTCGTGATATGTAAATCATTATGAAACACACTATGGCGGCTAGTATTTTTGTGTTTGTGTAACTGAATCATCAGTCCTGTTCATGTCTTTTACCTTGTGTGAATCTGTGTTTTATTACAGGGAAATTATGAGCTGTAGATGATTCGACCCCTGAGGAGTGAATTCTACACTATCAGGTGACGGTGAGTGGTTTTATTTATATATCATTTATCTGTATGCAATTGCAAATTTATCCGTGCAGTGCAGGACTGTTTAAACACGATAGAGCAGCAAAGAAACATGGATGAATGAGAATGTGATTGATTATGAGTTATTAAAAGCACAATAAACTGCGACAGAGAACTGAATTCAGTACTGACAGTCTATCTACGAGTGCTGATTTCAACTTGAACAGTTAAATACACACATGTATGAGTTAACCCTCTGGTGCTCCTCATTTGGGAGGTCACTAAATACTTGCCACTTTAGCCTATAGAAGCCAGGTTTTTTTTCCAGATTTTTTATTTATTTTATATATTAGTACTGCATACAAATTTCCTGTATTTTCTGGTTATATTCTAATAAAGAGACTGTGAAATAATGTTATATGGTCATTACATCATTTATAAAATAACATCTAATGGTGGCCTAAAAAAAGTTATCTTCTCTCTCTTCTTGTGTATTGATGTGACGTCATCAACGTCATTACATACAAAGTAGAGATAAAGATGGATGGCAAGTTAAATCTGGTGTCTTCGTGGTTTCGATCTGAAATAACTAGAAAGGTTATAACACGAATGACTAGCTATTAATGAATGCTTAATTTATTTAAAAAAAAAATGTATATGGGATGTTTTATTCTGTTTGGTCGATAACTTCTGACAACATTAAATACAGGAAATTAGATAATTCTAGAGAAAATACACGCAGTGTTGAGTCAACATGACCAAGTTTGAGCGTGCAATATCTGAGCGAGAGCAGAGCGAATTTTGAAAGCGTGATCATCAGACTGGAACTGATTCATCATCATCATTTACCTTCTGTGAATCTGTGTTTTATTACAGGAGAGAGGCTCAAAAGACTCATCCCCTAAAGACTCGTCTTACTCTCCATTGATGGATTCTGCTATTGAGAATGAGACCGAGGCTGCCAGTGATGCATCATTTATTATTGTGACTTTAATTGAAAGGGACAGTGAATAGAAGATGGGAAACACAAGAAGAGGATCAGCAGAAACTTTCATTGGTCACAGAAGAACAGTCTCACAATTCCATTATTTGGTACCAATGCCAGTCACATTTGACCTCGACAGCACAGCAAAAACTAAATTATTATCATTTGTTTTTAGTCATTTAAATAAGACATTAAAACAAATATATATATTTGTTTTATATCACATTTTATTTAAAAAAAATTTAAGCTGCATAACACGTTTACCAGCAAAATAATCAGAGCACTCAAGGTTCTTTAAAGCTATTAAAGTGATCAATGCACTAATCTACACTCTCATGCAGTATCAACCTGATTTTACAATGCGGAAGTAAGCTGTTTCGTTTTAATGTGCGAGGTAAACGGTAAAACTAAAGGCCTATTTGTTCTACATGCTAGTGTATGTTTACACATTCAAATTACAAATGGCCACACGCTCACATTTTAATTCAAGGCCCTGTTTACACCTTTTGATGCTGCCTTCACGTGCTATCGGGAAAGAACAGGAATCATGGAGGACACCAGGTTTCTTCTTGCTTATTTATTGAGAAAAAAAATCGATTAAATACAGGTTATTTTAGTTTCAGAACACAAAAATTACGCTTCTAATGGTTATTTATATACCCTAAGTAAATATGCACTACTTGTAACGACAAGATAAAGCGATGTAGATTTTCTGGAAAATCGAATAAACAATAAGTCACAACAGCAATCGTTCTCCTCTCCGTCATGTTTAAAATGTGTGGTCCGCCCACCTCAGGAACTCGGGTATCAAAATTATCTCAGAACTTCCTGGTGGTAAATACGACTGGATAGGGTGTTTATGTCCAATTTTTAACTAGGAAACTCGTATCTATAAAAATTGGCGAGAATGGCACTTGAAGGCAACACAAGATGTGTTTTTAGTCGATCAGATCACAAGTAGACGAGGGAGACACATTTACATCTGGTGTTTTAATCCGTCTCTTTTGTCCACTTTCAACTACTTCTGTCCTGATTTGTTTGATGGGAGGGTCGATGGGCGGGTAAATGTGTGGACTTTTTCAGATCTTTCGATGTAATGGACAAAATAAGCTTGCACAATTTATATATGAACGCGCCCGGACACGACGGAAAAACAGAGAGCATGGCAGCTTTAGTTTCAGCTCTGACAGATGCAAGACCAGCCAAATGTGGTGAATCAGGAATGATGAGAGAAACTTAACTCTTCTGCAGACAGTTTAAATTCCGTCTGGCTGAGTTCTTCTCATAATGTTCACGCATTAGGTCAGTAGGTGGCGTCTTTTGTGGCTGTTCAAACACATTCGACCACATGAGTGTTTACACTACGAAAGCCATCCGTTCAAATGTGTTTTGGACTACCTCTGTAATTATTTGACTAGCTCAAAATGGCTCAGCCAGCAGCCATATCACCCTGTAGCCGAAGACCGGTGGCCCACTGAAGCTAAGCAGGGCTGAGCCTGGTTAGTACCTGGATGGGAGACTCCTGGGAAAACCAGGTTGCTGATGGAAGAGGTGTTAGTGAGGCCAGCAGGGGGCGCTCACCCTGTGGTCTGTGTGGGTCCTAACGCCCCAGTATAGTGACGGGGACACTATACTGTCAAAGAGCACACGAATGAGACATTTAACCGAGGTCTTGACACTCTGTGGTCATTAAAAATCCCAGGATGTCCTTCGGAAAAAAGAGTAGTGGTGTAAACCCCGGATCCTGGCCAAATTTGCCCCTTGGCCTCTGTCCATCATGGCCTCCTAATCATCCCCATACACTGATTGGCTTCATCACTGTCTCCTCTCCACCAGTAAGCTGGTGTGTGGTGGGCGTTCTGGTGCAATATGGCTGCCGTCACATCATCAGGTGATGCTGCACATTGGTGGTGGTTGAGTACCCAGAAAATGTAACAAATTATTATGTATTATTAAAATGTTTTAGACCCCATTTACACCTGTATTTAGCATCGTACACTTGTGATCGGATTGACAAAAATGTGTCTTACTCTCAGGTGTATACGGCCTAAAATATGGTGGCTAACTGAGGGTGTGTTACATGACAGCGATGCACTAAAAGATTTTACTTTGTAAAGACGACGATGTTGTCAAAACGATCCCCATGAAAAACTAAAACACTGTATTATGCTGTCAGGCCAGTTGTTGGTGATGTCACTTTGTAAAGAAACACTACCCGCCTATAGACTTAACATATAATATACGTGCGAATGACGTCACCGTTTTCACTAATCCGCGCTTTTGTAGATTACACTGAGGAGATAGCGGTATCGTTTTTGCAAAAACTTGCTCTTGGAAACCTGTTTTCAAAAGTATTTTTTTATTCCCCCAATACACCGTTGTCGTGTAAATGAACGACCAAAACATTTAAAGGAGAACTCCAGCGCAAAATAAACCTTTGGTCTAATTACACATTGTTACCTAGTCAACTGTTATCTGAGATTTGTTTTCATGATTATCAAATGTAAATAGTTTTATCTCTAAAAACAGTTTAGCCTATAACGCTAGTATAACGCTAGTATATTGGGCATAGAGTAATGACAAATAAAAATCGCTTGTTAATACCACTAACAAGGCTCAAAATAGCCCCACACTAACACGGTAGCATAATGAGGGTCCCTACCTTCAAACCGAAGCATTGAGAACTTTGTCAGTGTCCAGACAGTTTAATAAGAAGATATTTTATACATAGTCAACTTCGCGTATACAGGCAGAAGCCATCTTTGAAAAACAGTCTCTATCAGTCGAACAACGACAACAATCATGAAAACAAATCTCAGATAACGGTTGACTAGGTAACAATGTGTAATTAGACCAAAGGTTCATTTTGCGCTGGAGTTCTCCTTTAAGTTTTCCATTTTTAGTTAAAACCGGTGTCGTGTAAATGGACCCTGATAGAACTGTTTTAATGAATACCTCACCAAGACAGACACATGCTGCAGCATATACTCTTCACAGAAAAGATAACTTGTTTTTGCTATAATTGACCGTTCGCAAAACCCCGCCCTCGAACGGTTCTCGTCCAATCCTAGCTCAGCAACTGTAACTAAGGAGAAGGACCTCCGTCAAACATTCCGATTTCAGCAAGATAGTGAAACGATGCGCCTATGGCAGTGAGGTCTGCACGGGCTTAAAACTTGCTGTATTTTATGATTGCTTGCAACTATTATTAAAAAATAGGCTACATGTACAAACACCGTTTCACTACGGCACTGCGGCCCCCTCATCAGTCAGCAAACACGAGAGAAAAAAAGAGAAAAAGCACAGACTTACTAATTACGAAACTTTGATGTGGTTGAACAGGTAACGTTACACAGTCACAAATTAAACTCAAACATTAAACTTCAAAACAAAGTTTGTGCAGTTGCACAACTAATTACACAAATATATCCTTCTCAGTCGGCTATGAGTTATGAAGAGAACCGCATCGAGAGTTGATGGTTTCAGCGCGTCCTCTGATTGAAGTGTTGTGACTGAAATAGCGCGCGCGGGAGCACATGCGCAAAACAGTTTTGTAAAATGATATATGATCAAATAAAAATGATTGATGTATCATTTTACAAAACTGTTTAGTGCATGTGCTCCCGTGCGCTATTCTGTCTATACTTTCTGTCGTGCCCTGGAGGATATGTCTGCTGCATGACTCCAAAACCAATCACTTAATGTATGGAGCTCAACCCAGCCATGGCTATGGTTCTCAATTGTTTGACGGGCGTAGTAACAATAACTAAGGGGCGTGGCTTTTGCGAACGGTCAATTGTTGTTTTGGCATGTAAACATTTTTTTGCCGGTATTGTTACCATTCAACACTGTTATCTTTATGTTAATCATGTGTATGGCTTTTTTCAGCGTGAATATTTATTTATTTAGTTGATGAAAGTTCTTTCTTGAGAGAGCTAATGTTTCATGCCTCTAACTGGACACAAATGATACAAGTGTTGTTTGGTTTTACACCAATGTCAGTGTACTTTTTAACACTGGTTTTTTTATATAGTCTTCGTGCATTTTTTATATATATATATATATATATATATATATATAATCACATATGACATAATTTTATTGAAATGTGCAAAACTGAATCATAAAAAAAATTTGTAACAATTTGTCGTCTTACCTGAAAATGTGAATAAAAAAAAACTGTGATACTTAATTTAAGTGATGATTATCTCATTGGCCGGTTATCTGCAGCCATTACATGTGAGGTTTTAGATGAAGTCCTGTGGGTTGTGTGGGGTGGGAGTAGCCCAGCCAACATGTATATGTGGGCCCCACATGGTTTATGCTTGGGCTACTTGGGTACCCTACCAAGTGGGCATGGTCCCAAAATGGGCATCTTATCTGGGGCCCACTTGGGTCATCTAAGTAGGTCCCACATGGGCAAAAATAGGTGGGCTCCCTATATGGGTCCTAGTTGGGTCACTAATGGGAACTGAGTGGATGGGCTGAAAATGGGTAACACAAATGGGGCCCATTTGGGTTTATCAAATAGGTTAGACATTGGCAAACACAATCAATCCCATATAGGCTGCCAACATGAGCCCAAGGTAGTACCCACATAGGCAATCTCTATTGATAAACTATATGGGTCAGACATGGGCAAACACAATCAATCGCATATAGGCTGTGTGGAAAAGCCTATTTGAGAGGATTAAGAGCGCTGTAGCACTTAACGGTACTTGGGACTTTTATTATGAAAGTCTGACGTGCACGAGCTCAGAAAGCTAATGATTCTTCACAGAGTGACGCATATCGCCTCAGATATCAGTTCGCATGCACGGGCGTTGGAGAAGACGAATAACGTTGGTTATCGGCCTAAGATTGAGTGTATATTGTGCTTCTGTGCGTCTTATAAGAGGAAACACATCAAAATATCAGCACAATTCATGTTACACTCCCATCAGATCAAGACTTAACACCTACTCATTAAGCCAACGACATTACTCCATCTCTTCTTCCACCTGGGCCTCTTGTGCTCACATCTCAATGATTGATTACTCGCTTGACACTATTCCAAACCTCATACCGACTGTAATTCCTCAGAATTCTGGAAACAACCTGCTTTCGCCAGAGAAGGCTCAGATAATTCACTGTCACCCATAAAGCTCCAATAGGCCCATTGCAGGTCACAAGCCGCCTTCTACGTCTCTGGAAGTTGAGTAAGGTGTATGTTAGTGGTTGACTCCTCCCTCTGATGTTCATCTTATATCCTTACCATAATAAAGCAGTTCAAGTTGATCACTTGTATCTCTGTGGTGTTCTGACCGACACACCTAGTACACTGCTAAACACACCTAAAACCAGCCCTTATCAGAGAGCAAGGTAGTCTTCACTACATGCTGCCTACATGGGCCCATGGTAGTACCCACATAGGTAATCTATATATGGGTCCTGAATGGGGAAATACGAGTATAATTTTGAAATGATTGAATTATGTAATAAAAATAAATTGTGCATCTATAAATTACATCATAATCTATATACTTGTAAATAACATATCTGTACAATCATTAAAACAATTATATACAGTATATTTATAATTTATAATCTTTGTTATAATGCCACTAACAGTTGACCGTGGAATATTTAGTAGTGAGGAAATTTCACAAATGGACTTACACGGGTGGAAACCTATCACGGTACCATGCTTGACTTCACTGAGCTCCTGAAAGCGACCTATTCTTTCACAAATGTGTGTAGATGTAGAAGCGTGTGTGTATACAGCTGTGGCCATGGAAGTGATTGAAATACCCGAATTCAATGATTTAGAGGGGTGTCCCAATACTTTTGGCAATTGTGGGTACAGTACTATAGGCCATGGCTCTTCAAATCCAGTCCTGGAGTGTTGGTGTTCAGCAGACATTAGTTCCAACCCTAATCATTGACATTAAATTCAAAGTGTCAACTTTTAGTGGTCTGATTTTGTGAGTTACTGCAAAATGCTTATCTCCATAGTTATTTTAAAATGTATACAAATGGTTCAAAATATCCAGAAAATGGTCACTGTACAATATAAAGAACGGGTTACAGAAGCTAACTATCTATCAAAATAATGGCTTAGAGATGGGTAAAAGAAATCAAACCCCTAGCACCAGCCATGTGCCCTCATTCAATGAAGATAGGCTACTCAGTGTTTTCTGGTCAGTCGGTTAGTGACAATGTAATTCTAGAGATGTTTTAATATTGGGCGTAGGGTTAGGGTTTTGATTGAAAGGGGAACATCAGTTCAGATGATGAAATAGTCCAAGCAAAGAAAGATAGAATGGAAATTCATGGTTCTGAAGGTAAAATGTAAATTCAGAAATCATATTTGCAGGTCGATTTTAATGATGTGGCTTTAAAATACATTTTTAGGATTGGACTTGATGAACCGTTGCATTATGAACTGCTTGGGGGGGGGAATTATTTTTTTCCTAGATGAATATATTGACTATGCCCTTTTGTTAAGCGGTTCAACTTTTACTGTGGGTTTTGCCTGCCAAGCCTGAGTCTCTTCACGTCACGTCTGCCGAGTCTGTTCACGTCATGTCTGCCGAGCCAGAGGCTGTTCATGTCGAGCCTGCCCAGTCAGAGACTGTTCACGCCATGTCTGCGGTGTCTGTGCCATGTCTGCGGTGTCTAGTAGGGTTCTTGATAGAACCATGGAGGCTGCGCCGACATGGCCGCCTGAAGGCTCGTCTCCACCATGGCCGTCTGAGGCAATACTAACCAATTGCAGAACCGCAGAACCATACGTCATAGCAGTGTGAGAACGAGACAGCGCCAGCCTGACAGTTTGATGCCGGAAGTGGGCGGAGCAAGGCGTTATTTTCAAACAACGTCATTTGAAAGATTTTTTTTAAACGATTTAATGGAAAAGATATATATATTATATATTATCAAATATTATAAAAGATACGAATTATGTTTTATCCTATTAACAAAATACAATATACTAGCTAGGTCTATAATATTAATAGTTTTTTTAAAAGTTAAAATGATACTTTATCCATTTGTTTTGTTTGATTACAAATATTCAATAGTAATTAAATTAATTAAATAAAAATACAAAATCGAACTAAAATATATATATATATAAAACAAAATCAAAACAAAGAAAATAAATCTTATAAAAGTTATGCAGGCACACATTTAACAATAATTGTCAAGTGACAAATAAATAAAATAAATAAAAACTCCATGCGTTAATCCTGAGGCGCCCTTTTTGTTAGCAGTATTTTTAAACCGTCAAGATGGGACAAATTGAATAAAAGAGCCTTTCATATTTCGTTTCAAAGAAGACATGGAAGTTTTTCTTTACGAGTGTCATGACGAAAGGAGCCTCAGGATTAACGCATGGAGTTTTGATTTATTTTATTTATTTGTCACTTAACAATTATTGTTAAATGTGTTAAATGTGTGCCTGCATAACTTTTATAATTGTATTTTTTTTAACTTTATTAAAAAGAGAGATTTATTTATTAAAAGAATAATATTATTTTTAATAAGTTCAATTCAGAATTGTTTTTTTTATTTATTTATTTATTATTCAAAAGAATTATATTCTTAAGAAAACTTTTATAAGTTTTAATAACTTTTATAAGATTTATTTTATTTGCTAGCATGAGTCAAAAAACTATATATTTTTAAAACGATTTAATGGAATATATATATATATATATATATATATATATATATATATATATATATATATATATATATATATATATATATATATACCAAATGTTATAAAATATACGAATTATGTTTTCAGATTTATTTTCTTTAGTTCGATTTTGTATTTTTATTTAATTACTATTAGGCTATTTATTTGGAGCAGGTACAGCTCAGTGTGTGATGCTTTTGCTATTTCAGAGGAAAAAAAACACATTTTATTTAAATTGATAATTATTGTTTTTTCAGTCCATCATAGAATGATGTTGTGTATGGATTCTAAACATGCTTTTCAATTAAATCAAATGTTCAAACACTCAAGCTTCGTTAAATTTTTTTAAGCTTTGTTAAATTTATATTTATAATAATTTGACACAACAAAACAAATGGATAAAGTATAATTTTAACTTTTAAAAAACTATTCATATTATAGGCTAGTATAGGCTATGGTATTTTGTTAATAGGACAAAACATAACTCGTATCTTTTATAATATTTGATATATATATCTAAAATATATGTTTTCCATTAAATCGTTTAAAAAATAATAAGCTCCGCCCACTTCCGGCATCAGACTGTCAGGCTGGCGCTGTCGTCCTCACACTGCTATGACGTATGGTTCTGCGGTTCTGCAGTTGAACCTATCTCGTCTGAGGCGTCGTCTCCGCCATGGGCGCCTGAGGGGTCGTCTCCGCCATGGGCGCCTGAGGGGTCGTCTCCGCCATGGGCGCCTGAGGGGTCGTCTCCGCCATGGCCGCCTGAGGGGTCGTCTCCCCCATGGCCGTCTGAGGCGTCGTCTCCGCCATGGCCGTCTGAGGCGTCGTCTCCGCCATGGGCGCCTGAGGGGTCGTCTCCGCCATGGCCGCCTGAGGGGTCGTCTCCGCCATGGGCGCCTGAGGGGTCGTCTCCGCCATGGGCGCCTGAGGGGTCGTCTCCGCCATGGCCGCCTGAGGGGTCGTCTCCCCCATGGCCGCCTGAGGGGTCGTCTCCGCCATGGGCGCCTGAGGGGTCGTCTCCGCCATGGCCGCCTGAGGGGTCGTCTCCGCCATGGCCGCCTGAGGGGTCGTCTCCGCCATGGGCGCCTGAGGGGTCGTCTCCGCCATGGCCGCCTGAGGGGTCGTCTCCGCCATGGGCGCCTGAGGGGTCGTCTCCGCCATGGCCGCCTGAGGGGTCGTCTCCGCCATGGCCGCCTGAGGGGTCGTCTCCGCCATGGGCGCCTGAGGGGTCGTCTCCCCCATGGCCGTCTGAGGCGTCGTCTCCGCCATGGCCGCCTGAGGGGTCGTCTCCGCCATGGCCGCCTGAGGGGTCGTCTCCGCCATGGGCGCCTGAGGGGGTCGTCTCCGCCATGGCCGCCTGAGGGGTCGTCTCCGCCATGGGCGCCTGAGGGGTCGTCTCCGCCATGGCCGCCTGAGGGGTCGTCTCCGCCATGGCCGCCTGAGGGGTCGTCTCCGCCATGGGCGCCTGAGGGGTCGTCTCCCCCATGGCCGTCTGAGGCGTCGTCTCCGCCATGGCCGCCTGAGGGGTCGTCTCCGCCATGGCCGCCTTAGGGGTCGTCTCCGCCATGGGCGCCTGAGGGGTCGTCTCCGCCATGGCCGCCTGAGGGGTCGTCTCCGCCATGGGCGCCTGAGGGGTCGTCTCCGCCACGGCCGCCTGAGGGGTCGTCTCCGCCATGGGCGCCTGAGGGGTCGTCTCCGCCATGGCCGCCTGAGGGGTCGTCTCCGCCATGGGCGCCTGAGGGGTCGTCTCCGCCATGGCCGCCTGAGGGGTCGTCTCCGCCATGGCCGCCTGAGGGGTCGTCTCCGCCATGGGCGCCTGAGGGGTCGTCTCCGCCATGGCCGCCTGAGGGGTCGTCTCCGCCATGGCCGCCTGAGGGGTCGTCTCCGCCATGGCCGCCTGAGGGGTCGTCTCCGTCATGGCCCCCCGAACTGCCGGGTCCGCCCACGCCATGCCACGACCCATGTCCTGTCCCCCTGCAGGGGCCTGGCCCACCATCCCTCCCCCAAGATCGCCTCCGCTCCACCACCCTCCGTGAACGTTATTTATTTTGTTTGGGTGTCTGGAGCTACCCATAGAGGGGGGGATCTGTCACGATTTGGTCTTGTCTTGGTCACGTTTCATTGTCATTGTCATTGTCATGTTTCCATGTCTCTCATGTGATTTCTTGTTAGTCATGTGATCCTGCCATGTGTTCCCTTATCTGATGTGTCATGTTGTCATTGGTTCATTGTTTCATTGTTCACAGGTGTCCCTTGTCATTTACAAAAGAAAAACTCTGGTTTTACAAAAGAAAACCGGCTCCCGACCAGGTTAGGTTCACAGAGTAAGTTACCATGGTAACTGACTCTGAGCATAAGTTACCTCTCTTTCAGAAACAAGCTTGACTTACTCTGCTTTCTCTGGTTTGACATACATCCCATTCTGAAATGGAAAACCCAGAGTTTCCCTTATTTCAGGGTTAACATACTCAGAGTTTTCACTTAACCTCATTTCTGAAAAAGGCCCCTGATCTCTTCTAGCTGGTTCGAGTTACGGCTGGCATAATAGCTAAAAGCAGACTCTTCTTGCTTTAAATGAACCCTTGGTATTTCCAGCTGATGATCCCAATGATCTGAGTGATCTGTTATATTTGGTTATTGCATATCTGCAATGAATTGCGGACCGAGGCCATTGAGTGATTTATATAACAGTAATAACACTTTCAAATCAATCCTAAATGTAACTGGAAGTCAGTGTAGAGGACTGGTGTGATTTTCATATGCATATTCATATGTGAGCTGTTGACTAATTTTCACCTAAAATCAGGCATAGGACCCTGTCATGTAGTGTGTTGTCGAGAGGCCTGGGAGAAGTTTAGGAAGTCTCAGTACAAAGGAGTAGTTTTCCTAATGCCGATTGTAATTGATTTGACACGCTACATTTCACAAGGTGCAGTCCACATAAAGTACAAAAAAAAGAAACAAAACAACAAAAAAATACAAACTTGATACAACATATACTGGTACTAAAAACACACACACACACACAAAAAAATGCTGCGAGCTGCAGCAAACCTGGTACTAAACAATTCCTAGTGGCACATCCACAAAAATATCTGCATGTCTCACCTCAGACATATTCAAACGCTTGCACCTTATACAGGATGCAATGCAACCTCTCCCCCAAACATGCTCAGACAATGGTTTAAATACACAAGCTTAACACTAGTGGGCCGTGACACTCATCACTGCATCCACACACACACACACACACACACACACATACACACACACACACACACACACACACACACACACACACACACACACACACACACACACACACACACACACACACACACACACACACACACACACACACACACACACACACACACACACACACACACACACACACACACACTGCATTCAACAGCAGAACATTGTCACATAAATAATATAAGTAACATTCAAAAACTCATTTCTTACATACAATCCTCATGATACAAACAAGCACAACATACAACCACAAACATCAAACACTTAACACATCATAGCACTCATGTCTCTCTCCATCTTGAAAAATGGTACGTTCTGCCTATTCGCACTACCAGAGCCCACCTCCAAAGCACTGGCTCAGACAGGTAAGATCTAACATGTGCTATAATATGAGAAATTACACAATGAAGAAATAATTTAAAACAAACAGTGGCTCTCTATTATCCTTCAAAACATTAAAGGCACACTATGCAAGATTTGACGTCACAAACATAAACAACATATGAAGCAGCCTCTATGGAAGACACTAACACACATTTGTAGCACCATCGCCAGATGTTGATAGATAAAGCATACATGTTCTATTTTGTTGACTTATTGCAGGACTAAAAGGTTTCTTGACATTTTGCTAAACTCAGACGAAACACAGGTTTTGTGATTTACTGCATTCCATAGTGTCTTCCCTTCTTTTTCAACACATTAACGTTTGCTGAAAGCTTTTAGCTGATTCTGTGCTTAGATAAGAGAAGACATCCCGGGGTTCTTTAATTTAATTATCGTGTCTGTTTTCTCTCTCAGGAATCCCCGTAGCGAGGATTCCCTTCATGTATTGTTCTAAAAGCTGAACACACACACACAAACACAGGTTTTACACCCCGGTAGGTCAACAGGCCAACTGCGCGCCCCCTTCGTCTCGCACACACCCACACAGTGGGGTAAGAAACCGAAACACACGCACCGAATTCTAAAAGTGAGAAAAACGTTGTTTTGTGAGAATGCAACATTCTGTTTGAAACGGCGATTAACAAGCTTGCAGAATCTGACGTAGAATGCGCGTTTGCCGGATTAAAACAACCAATAGAAACGCAGAATACCTAAAAATCATTATAGTTCGCTTTAACATTACCTACAAATAGCAAATTTGGTATGGTTGCAACGCATAAAATTAGACGAATTCGAATCTGTTTTGAGAAGCAAACTATTATGCATTATTAAACATTTACCGATGTGTGGAATAATGTCAGAATAAACTCTGAACTCTCATCACGCGCTGAATAAGGCGTGCCATACAGACAAAGGGATTCTTGGCGCCCCAGAATCCCCACTTGTGATTGGCTCCCAGACTCAGAATGGGCGTGCTCCGGTTTCATTCATATTTTGGAGACGAGCCAAGAAGCTCAGTTCTCTCTTCTTCACTTCTGCGCTCCAATTCTAGTTTACCACCCTAGTCTCTAGTTCTAGTCTAAACAGCTAGTCTGTCTAACTCTTAGCTTTAACTTAGTTTCAGAGAGCTTTGCTCTCCGTTTACTTTCCGTTTCTAAGACTAAGTCTTTATTTTTATACAAGTTTAAAGCTACTTACTTGATCCAGCGTTTTAACGAACGAAAGCTTAGCGTTTCCACCCTGCGTCAAAACTACCACGTGACGCCACCCGGAAGCCCGCGAGGTTCCAAAAAGAAACAACACGAGCACCAGACGACTTTTCCAACGACAACACAGTAGGCTAATTCTGATCTGATCTTTGAAACAAAGCTAGTTAAGGTTGTCTGAGCATCCTCTGGTCTCTTGATTATTGAAAAGTATTCCTTAAACTGTGTACTCTCTCTCTCTCTCTCTCTCTCTCTCTCTCTCTCTCTCTCTCTCTCTCTCTCCCCATCTCTTGGGGAATCCCGTGTTTTTATATATACACGCTACTTAATCGTTTTATAATCATTTGTTTTGTTTATGCATATTATTATACTCTTGATCGTGTAACCTACGTACTTTGAAATTGTCTTTTATTAAACTTCATTGTAATCTTCGTCTGAAGTTGTGTTTTATGAATCCACAATCTGAAATCCCTGAAAATTAGATCTTCTATGCTACCTTCTTAAAAACGCTCTACCATACTTTTAAACCTTGCATAGTTTAAATATTTCCGATCCGATCACTTGGGAGGTAAATTCTCTCCATTATGGCCAGATGGATGTGATTTTGCTTGCCAAGAGCTAGACGGATCGAAGTGTTGAGGTAAATATTGTATGTATACGCCTTAGTGCTTAAGAGTTGTATTTCCAAATACGACTGATTAAGATCATTCATTTTCTCTGTATGAATATTGTCCGGAGTGATCCGGATACATGTTCATATGGTCAAAACGGTATAAGCCCATATTTGGGAACCATTTTAGAGCGTATGCAAATAATATTCATCAAAACCATGATTATTTAATTTCCCATTTGAGTGCTAATTTCCCCAATTTATACTCAAAGTCAGTATTGCTACACATTTCAGACGTGAATCATGGCAGAGTCGAGGAAGAAAGCACGGTCGGAAGAGTCAAGGAAAAGAAAACGTGAGTGGTATTTACGACAATAACGTTAAATACAAGTACTCTAGGGGTCGCTGTTTGAGAAAAACGGAAACTGCTTAGTGTGCCTTTAACAGGTTGAACATTTATACATTGTCAACATACAATAAATAATAAACTATTCATGAAAACTATTCATACCGAG
This sequence comes from Phoxinus dragarum, assembly GCA_033366665.1. Classification (NCBI taxonomy): domain Eukaryota; kingdom Metazoa; phylum Chordata; class Actinopteri; order Cypriniformes; family Leuciscidae; genus Phoxinus; species Phoxinus dragarum. The sequence goes on from JARPMJ010003145.1 coordinate 71,743, forward strand.
TATATTCAAAATAGCGCTGGCACTCTAGTGATGATGTCATTGACCTTGTTTATCAACAACCTTTAGGGTGTTTTATTTTACTACCTGGATATAAAGTATTAATGTCTTAAAAAGAGATGACTTTTACTAAATAAACATTTGAGTGGCAGTTAAATATGATCATAATGTTTTTGTTTTTCTCCCTCTGTGTCAGACACAGTTTCTCATCTTGGTTTAACATTTCCTTAGATTAAAGAGTCACACAAAGCGGTTCTTAAAGCGAGAAGCAACTCTTCACCTACAAACTAAACACACTGAATGCCCACTTTCACCAAAATGCTGTTTGTCCAACAGATCAAACCATATTTCTGATGAAAACCGACCACAGCAGCTTTCAGTTTGACTCGGAAGATGAACCTCAGTGAAATGCTACTGTGAGAAGCCAGATGCTTTTCATTTGGTTTAAATTAGTTTTTTCCATTCTGAGAACTGCCTTTCAAAAACTATAAATGTTAAATGATAACAATGAAGACTGTTTACAGTTACGAACAATTGAAGCCTTAATGAGTGCCAGAAGAGCATCATTTAACTATACATGACATGCGTTCAGTGTGTGTGTGTGTGTGTGTGAGGAAGGTCGTCAGATTCTGTCGGGGGAGGAGTATTCACGTACTAGATGAACGTGTTTCAGCAAAAAGTTTATCAGACTTTTCACTAAACTATTGGAGAAAATGTTTCACACGCTTGTTTTGTTCGGTTTGAGTTGGTGGAACATGATTGGTGAGTTATTAAAACATTTCTACTACTTAATTTCTTCTCCGTTTCAGGGTAATAAAGCTGAATTATCTTATTTTCATCTGCTTTTATTTGATTAATATTTTTTGTGAGATCTACCAACTTTGGATACAGGTCTCTGCTTGTGATCAGAAACTTAAAATGTGATTTCTAGACCTGGAATAGTGATGAAAATTTAACAAGTTATGAAAAATAACGGAAATTGTTACCGTGAATATAAATATTTCTGGCAGCTTGCAAATCCTCCCTAGAAATATATTTATTATAAACTTGTAACTTCTTTTGTATCATTACGATGGTTTTCAGTTCACATTTAAATGTTATAAACTAGAACTGATTTCAAGCTTTGTAAACCAACGGGAGTTTTAATCTGTTCCTCTTCATGTTCTCCAGGTGTGTTTGGTGATTCAGTGTCAGTGATGGAGGGAGATTCTGTTACTCTAAACACTGGTGTTACTAAAATACCTGAAGATGAAGACATACTGTGGACATTTGGAGCTGAAAACTCTCTCATAGCTAAAATCAGAAATAACCAAATCTTCTCCACATCTGATGTTCCTGATGGGAGATTCAGAGACAGACTGAAGCTGGACGATCAAACTGGATCTCTGACCATCACACACACCACAACTGAACATACTGGAGATTATCAACTGCGGATAAGTGGAGCGAAACAATTATCAAAAACATTCAGTGTTTCTGTCTATGGTGAGTAGAGATCATTCATCCTGTCCTTCACAAATTGTTGTTTTATTAAAGAGATCTTTCATTGTAACACAAATGCATGCTCTATATTGAGCTTAACTTGTACCCAGAATATTTCTTTAACTGTTTAATAATTTCATAATTTAAGATGACAGAATCACTCATTGACTATCAACGCACTACATAAAATATTGTTGATTTGTATCTATATTTTTGTGTTTATTCTCTCATTTTCCAGCTCGTCTCCCTGTTCCTGTCATCATCCGTAACTCTTCACAATGTTCTTCATCATCATGTTCACTGGTGTGTTCATCAGTGTTGAATGTGAGTGATGCGACTCTCTCCTGGTACGCAGGAATCAGTGTATTGTCCAGCATCAGTGTGTGTGATCTCAGCATCAGTCTCTCTCTACCTCTGGAGGTGGAATATCAGGATAAAAACACCTACAGCTGTGTGCTGAACAATCCCATCAGCAACCAGACCACACATCTGGACATCAACACACTCTGCCACACATGTGCAGGTACCACAGCACTGATCATATATGTGTGTATTTACTGACCTGATCTCGGTCTTCTGTTGTAGATCACACTGATGTCTCTCTTTTCCTCTCCTTCAGTTCCTCCAATCTCAGTGTCTCTGATAGTGTTGATCTCTGCTGGATCTCTGATGATTGTTGCTGGATTTTGGATCTTCTGGATCTGCAGGAAACACAGAAACACTGATAGAGAAGGCAAGAATAACTGCTTTTAACAAGTGTTAACAAATAATAATAAATAATAAAATCTACTCCAAATGCATTTTTCAATTTGTAGCCCATTTTATAATTTAATATTTAAATATATATGTATGTAGGTAATGCCATTTAGTTCTTAAATAATGTTAGTTTTTGTTTTTTGCACTGATCTGAGCGGCTCTTTACTCGTATCACACACACAAACTGATTCTGTATTTACTTTTATAATAGTGATGTTTTGTGTGTTTGAAAAATAATAATGTCATATTCAATTTCTTAATGCCATTTCTTAAATGTTTGTGTTAAATATATTTAATTAATTGTGTGCAATAACTTTGACAGCCTAATAATCAAATATGTTGTGAAAAAAAAATCTAGATTTGTAGTTTAAATCTCTCCCTGTTGTTCAAACAGTTCAGATTTGTGAAGATGAGAAAACTTCTGTTGTTATGTTACTTCATCCATCGTTCTATGAAAGAAACACACAAGCATCGGTAAGATAATTTATCATTAGTTTCTGTTGTGTGTGTGTGTATCATTTCAGCAGCGAGTCAGATGGAGATCAGTGTGTGAGTGTGTTTCTGTGTCTCTATAATAGAAGCTATTTTACTGTTAATGTTTATTGTTGATGTGTAAAACATTTGAGTAAAAGTCATCTATAGTTGATTTATTGTCTTGTGGCTTTGATGTAACACAGAGTTAAATTAAAAGTGTCAAGAGTGTATTGTAGCTCCTATTTTAACAGATTATGTTACTTTCATATTATGATTGATCATATTACATTGATCACATTTTACTTTTTTAGCAAGTAATATATTTTAAAGCAACTAATTAACACAAAATGTTTGAAATTAATATAATAAATGAATAAAATGTTCTATTAGTGTCACAGACAGCAGGAAAAAAAAATAATAAAATACAACTATTAATTGTGCAAAGAAAGTACAAAAAATAAGGGGAGGAAAAAACTCAAACTACTGTATTCAGACACAAATTCATTCATAAAACTCTTCAGTTCAGGCTAATATTTATACAATATTAATCTATTGTTATTTAGGTTTTTATCAAAATCTCAGTTTTCCCATTCAGCTTGTGTTGTTATGATTTAACATAGTTAGACCTTTGCAATTCATGCTAATTTTTTATTTAAAATATCTTATTATATATTGTGTGATGTGTTTTTTACAGAACGCTGAAGAGGAGAGTCTTGTGGAGTATGTGTCTGTCAGCATGAGAAGATAATTCAATATTTCTAAAGTAGCAGATCCATCGGTGTGATCATCTCACTATAGGAAACTCCTACGACGAGTCTATGGTATTAATATTAAGATTGATAACAAGGGAATGTGCATATATACATGATCTCATGTGACTCATGCTTTGATACAAAGTAGTTAGTTATTTCCAGCAAGACTAGCAGAAGCTTCTTAAAGGATTAGTTGACTTTAAAATAAAACTTTTGCTGATAATTTACTCACCCCCGATGTCATCCAAGATGTCCATGTCTTTCTTTCTTCAGTCGAAAATAAATTAAGGTTTTTGATGAAAACATTTCTCCATATAATGGACTTCAATGGGCCCCAAACGGTTCAATGTCCAAATGACAGTTTCAGTGCCGCTTCAAAGGGCTTTATATGATACCAGACGATGAATAAGGGTCTTATCTAGCGAAACGTTTGGTCATTTCAAAAATAAAAAATTTGTTTATCGGTCCAACGAGCCGACCTCGAGTGTCTGTGATCTTCTGTCTCTATATGGTTCATGTTCCTCCTTCAATGCAAGTCTGTGGGAACTTTTTCACCTGTTTATCGTCCAGAAAGTGAAAATGATGAGATATCTACACAATTATATAATATTGTAAGCATACAAGCCGTATTCATACTAGAGCATCTTCTAGAATCATATAAGAATAGAGATATTAAATAAATGCTTTAAAATTACAGTTGACTACATGCTGGGTTTGTATTGCTGGGTAAATGTAACACAAACAGCAGAAGATCATCATTGATTCACACTTTCACTCTCAGACAAACACACATGAGTCTCATAGACTTTCAACAACCTACAAACCACATCCGGATTCATTTATTTGACATGCTGCATTTCACAAGGTGCAGTCCACATAAAGCACACAAAAAAAAGAAGAAAAAAATACAAACTTGATACAACATATACTGGTGCCACACACACACACACACACACACACACACACACACACACACACACACACACACACACACACACACACACACACACACACACACACACACACACATCACTGCATTCAACAGCAGAACATCATCACATATATAATATAAGTAACATTCAAAAACTAATTTCTGACATGCAATCCTCAAACAAGCACAACATATAACAAAAATCAAACACTTAACACATCATAGCACTCATGTCTCTCTCCAACATTAAAAATGGTACGTTCTGCCTATTCGCCCCACATCCAAAGCACTGGCTCAGACAGGTAAGATCTAACATGTGCTATAATATGAAAAATTACACAATAAAGAAATAATTGAAAACAAACAATGGCTCTCTATTATCCTTCAAAACATTAACAGGTTGAACTCCTGATTGTCCATCCCCATATACATTGTCAACATACAATAAACTGCTTTTCTCCCTCCGTGTCAGACACATTTTCTCATCTTGGTTTAATGTTTCCTTAGATTAAAGAATCACACAAAGCTGTTCATAAAGCAAGAAGCAACTCTTCACCTACAAACTAAACACACTCTGAATGCCCACTTTCACCTAAATGCTGTTTGTCCAACAGATCAAACCATATTTCTGATGAAAACCGACCACAGCAGCTTTCAGTTTGACTCAGAAGATGAACCTCAGTGAAATGCTACTGTGAGAAGCCTAGATGCTTTTCATTTTGTACTTTTTCCATACACAAAAACTGAGAAGTAAATAAATATATAAATTTTTTAAAGTCTCTGTAGTGTTAGGCTTTACTTTACCATGAAATATATAGTTTATCCAATATTCACACTCTTCTACTTTTACATATTTAACACAGTCAGACTGCCTTTCAAAACCTATAAATGTTAAATGATAACAATGAAGAATGTTTACTACAGTTAAAGAACAGTTGAAGCCTTAATAAGTGCCAGAAGAGCATTGTGTGTGTGTGTGTGTGTGTGTGTGTGTGTGTGTGTGTGTGTGTGTGTGTGTGTGTGTGTGTGTGTGTGTGTGTGTGTGTGTGTGTGTGTGTGTGTGTGTGTGTAAGGTTGTCAGATTCTGTTGGGGGAGGAGGATACACGAACGTGTTTCAGCAAAAAGTGTACCAGACTTTTCACTAAACTATTGAAGAAAATAGTTTTAATCTGTTCCTCTTCATGTTCTCCAGGTGTGTTTGGTGAGTCAGTGTCAGTGATGGAGGGAGATTCTGTTACTCTAAACACTGATGTTACTGAAATACCTGAAGATAAAGATATACTGTGGACATTTGGAGATGAAAACTCTCTCATAGCTAAAATCAGAAATAACCAAATCTTCTCCACATCTGATGTTCCTGATGGGAGATTCAGAGACAGACTGAAGCTGGACGATCAAACTGGATCTCTGACCATCACACACACCACAACTGAACATGCTGGAGATTATCAACTGCGGATAAGTGGAGCGAAACAATTATCAAAAACATTCAGTGTTTCTGTCTATGGTGAGTAGAGATCATTCATCCTGTCCTTCACAAATTGTTGTTTTATTAAAGAGATCTTTCATTGTAACACAAATGCATGCTCTATATTGAGCTTAACTTGTACCCAGAATATTTCTTTAACTGTTTAATAATTTCATAATTTAAGATGACAGAATCACTCATTGACTATCAACGCACTACATAAAATATTGTTGATTTGTATCTATATTTTTGTTTATTCTCTCATTTTCCAGCTCGTCTCCCTGTTCCTGTCATCATCCGTAACTCTTCACAATGTTCTTCATCATCATGTTCACTGGTGTGTTCATCAGTGTTGAATGTGAGTGATGCGACTCTCTCCTGGTACGCAGGAATCAGTGTATTGTCCAGCATCAGTGTGTGTGATCTCAGCATCAGTCTCTCTCTACCTCTGGAGGTGGAATATCAGGATAAAAACACCTACAGCTGTGTGCTGAACAATCCCATCAGCAACCAGACCACACATCTGGACATCAACACACTCTGCCACACATGTGCAGGTACCACAGCACTGATCATATATGTGTGTATTTACTGACCTGATCTCGGTCTTCTGTTGTAGATCACACTGATGTCTCTCTTTTCCTCTCCTTCAGTTCCTCCAATCTCAGTGTCTCTGATAGTGTTGATCTCTGCTGGATCTCTGATGATTGTTGCTGGATTTTGGATCTTCTGGATCTGCAGGAAACACAGAAACACTGATAGAGAAGGCAAGAATAACTGCTTTTAACAAGTGTTAACAAATAATAATAAATAATAAAATCTACTCCAAATGCATTTTTCAATTTGTAGCCCATTTTATAATTTAATATTTAAATATATATGTATGTAGGTAATGCCATTTAGTTCTTAAATAATGTTAGTTTTTGTTTTTTGCACTGATCTGAGCGGCTCTTTACTCGTATCACACACACAAACTGATTCTGTATTTACTTTTATAATAGTGATGTTTTGTGTGTTTGAAAAATAATAATGTCATATTCAATTTCTTAATGCCATTTCTTAAATGTTTGTGTTAAATATATTTAATTAATTGTGTGCAATAACTTTGACAGCCTAATAATCAAATATGTTGTGAAAAAAAAATCTAGATTTGTAGTTTAAATCTCTCCCTGTTTGTTCAAACAGTTCAGATTTGTGAAGATGAGAAAACTTCTGTTGTTATGTTACTTCATCCATCGTTCTATGAAAGAAACACACAAGCATCGGTAAGATAATTTATCATTAGTTTCTGTTGTGTGTGTGTGTATCATTTCAGCAGCGAGTCAGATGGAGATCAGTGTGTGAGTGTGTTTCTGTGTCTCTATAATAGAAGCTATTTTACTGTTAATGTTTATTGTTGATGTGTAAAACATTTGAGTAAAAGTCATCTATAGTTGATTTATTGTCTTGTGGCTTGATGTAGGCTAACACAGAGTTAAATTAAAAGTGTCAAGAGTGTATTGTAGCTCCTATTTTAACAGATTATGTTACTTTCATATTATGATTGATCATATTACATTGATCACATTTTACTTTTTTAGCAAGTAATATATTTTAAAGCAACTAATTAACACAAAATGTTTGAAATTTAATATAATAAATGAATAAAATGTTCTATTAGTGTCACAGACAGCAGGAAAAAAAATAATAAAATACAACTATTAATTGTGCAAAGAAAGTACAAAAAATAAGGGGAGGAAAAAACTCAAACTACTGTATTCAGACACAAATTCATTCATAAAACTCTTCAGTTCAGGCTAATATTTATACAATATTAATCTATTGTTATTTAGGTTTTTATCAAAATCTCAGTTTTCCCATTCAGCTTGTGTTGTTATGATTTAACATAGTTAGACCTTTGCAATTCATGCTAATTTTTTATTTAAAATATCTTATTATATATTGTGTGATGTGTTTTTTACAGAACGCTGAAGAGGAGAGTCATGTGGAGTATGTGTCTGTCAGCATGAGAAGATAATTCAATATTTCTAAAGTAGCAGATCCATCGGTGTGATCATCTCACTATAGGAAACTCCTACGACGAGTCTATGGTATTAATATTAAGATTGATAACAAGGGAATGTGCATATATACATGATCTCATGTGACTCATGCTTTGATACAAAGTAGTTAGTTATTTCCAGCAAGACTAGCAGAAGCTTCTTAAAGGATTAGTTGACTTTAAAATAAAACTTTTGCTGATAATTTACTCACCCCCGATGTCATCCAAGATGTCCATGTCTTTCTTTCTTCAGTCGAAAATAAATTAAGGTTTTTGATGAAAACATTTCTCCATATAATGGACTTCAATGGGCCCCAAACGGTTCAATGTCCAAATGACAGTTTCAGTGCCGCTTCAAAGGGCTTTATATGATACCAGACGATGAATAAGGGTCTTATCTAGCGAAACGTTTGGTCATTTCAAAAATAAAAATTTGTTTATCGGTCCAACGAGCCGACCTCGAGTGTCTGTGATCTTCTGTCTCTATATGGTTCATGTTCCTCCTTCAATGCAAGTCTGTGGGAACTTTTTCACCTGTTTATCGTCCAGAAAGTGAAAATGATGAGATATCTACACAATTATATAATATAGTAAGCATACAAGCCGTATTCATACTAGAGCATCTTCTAGAATCATATAAGAATAGAGATATTAAATAAATGCTTTAAAATTACAGTTGACTACATGCTGGGTTTGTATTGCTGGGTAAATGTAACACAAACAGCAGAAGATCATCATTGATTCACACTTTCACTCTCAGACAAACACACATGAGTCTCATAGACTTTCAACAACCTACAAACCACATCCGGATTCATTTATTTGACATGCTGCATTTCACAAGGTGCAGTCCACATAAAGCACACAAAAAAAAGAAGAAAAAAATACAAACTTGATACAACATATACTGGTGCCACACACACACACACACACACACACACACACACACACACACACACACACACACACACACACACACACACACACACACACACACACACACACACACATCACTGCATTCAACAGCAGAACATCATCACATATATAATATAAGTAACATTCAAAAACTAATTTCTGACATGCAATCCTCAAACAAGCACAACATATAACAAAAATCAAACACTTAACACATCATAGCACTCATGTCTCTCTCCAACATTAAAAATGGTACGTTCTGCCTATTCGCCCCACATCCAAAGCACTGGCTCAGACAGGTAAGATCTAACATGTGCTATAATATGAAAAATTACACAATAAAGAAATAATTGAAAACAAACAATGGCTCTCTATTATCCTTCAAAACATTAACAGGTTGAACTCCTGATTGTCCATCCCCATATACATTGTCAACATACAATAAACTGCTTTTCTCCCTCCGTGTCAGGACACATTTTCTCATCTTGGTTTAATGTTTCCTTAGATTAAAGAATCACACAAAGCTGTTCATAAAGCAAGAAGCAACTCTTCACCTACAAACTAAACACACTCTGAATGCCCACTTTCACCTAAATGCTGTTTGTCCAACAGATCAAACCATATTTCTGATGAAAACCGACCACAGCAGCTTCAGTTTGACTCAGAAGATGAACCTCAGTGAAATGCTACTGTGAGAAGCCAGATGCTTTTCATTTTGTACTTTTTTCCATACACAAAAACTGAGAAGTAAATAATTATATAAATTTTTTAAAGTCTCTGTAGTGTTAGGCTTTACTTTACCATGAAATATATAGTTTATCCAATATTCACACTCTTCTACTTTTACTTATTTAACACAGTCAGACTGCCTTTCAAAACCTATAAATGTTAAATGATAACAATGAAGAATGTTTACTACAGTTAAAGAACAGTTGAAGCCTTAATAAGTGCCAGAAGAGCATTGTGTGTGTGTGTGTGTGTGTGTGTGTGTGTGGTGTGTGTGTGTGTGTGTGTGTGTGTGTGTGTGTGTGTGTGTGTGTGTGTGTGTGTGTGTGTGTGTGTGTGTGTAAGGTTGTCAGATTCTGTTGGGGGAGGAGGATACACGAACGTGTTTCAGCAAAAAGTGTACCAGACTTTTCACTAAACTATTGAAGAAAATAGTTTTAATCTGTTCCTCTTCATGTTCTCCAGGTGTGTTTGGTGAGTCAGTGTCAGTGATGGAGGGAGATTCTGTTACTCTAAACACTGATGTTACTGAAATACCTGAAGATAAAGATATACTGTGGACATTTGGAGATGAAAACTCTCTCATAGCTAAAATCAGAAATAACCAAATCTTCTCCACATCTGATGTTCCTGATGGGAGATTCAGAGACAGACTGAAGCTGGACGATCAAACTGGATCTCTGACCATCACACACACCACAACTGAACATGCTGGAGATTATCAACTGCGGATAAGTGGAGCGAAACAATTATCAAAAACATTCAGTGTTTCTGTCTATGGTGAGTAGAGATCATTCATCCTGTCCTTCACAAATTGTTGTTTTATTAAAGAGATCTTTCATTGTAACACAAATGCATGCTCTATATTGAGCTTAACTTGTACCCAGAATATTTCTTTAACTGTTTAATAATTTCATAATTTAAGATGACAGAATCACTCATTGACTATCAACGCACTACATAAAATATTGTTGATTTGTATCTATATTTTTGTTTATTCTCTCATTTTCCAGCTCGTCTCCCTGTTCCTGTCATCATCCGTAACTCTTCACAATGTTCTTCATCATCATGTTCACTGGTGTGTTCATCAGTGTTGAATGTGAGTGATGCGACTCTCTCCTGGTACGCAGGAATCAGTGTATTGTCCAGCATCAGTGTGTGTGATCTCAGCATCAGTCTCTCTCTACCTCTGGAGGTGGAATATCAGGATAAAAACACCTACAGCTGTGTGCTGAACAATCCCATCAGCAACCAGACCACACATCTGGACATCAACACACTCTGCCACACATGTGCAGGTACCACAGCACTGATCATATATGTGTGTATTTACTGACCTGATCTCGGTCTTCTGTCTGTAGATCACACTGATGTCTCTCTTTTCCTCTCCTTCAGTTCCTCCAATCTCAGTGTCTCTGATAGTGTTGATCTCTGCTGGATCTCTGATGATTGTTGCTGGATTTTGGATCTTCTGGATCTGCAGGAAACACAGAAACACTGATAGAGAAGGCAAGAATAACTGCTTTTAACAAGTGTTAACAAATAATAATAAATAATAAAATCTACTCCAAATGCATTTTTTCAATTTGTAGCCCATTTTATAATTTAATATTTAAATATATATGTATGTAGGTAATGCCATTTAGTTCTTAAATAATGTTAGTTTTTGTTTTTTGCACTGATCTGAGCGGCTCTTTACTCGTATCACACACACAAACTGATTCTGTATTTACTTTTATAATAGTGATGTTTTGTGTGTTTGAAAAATAATAATGTCATATTCAATTTCTTAATGCCATTTCTTAAATGTTTGTGTTAAATATATTTAATTAATTGTGTGCAATAACTTTGACAGCCTAATAATCAAATATGTTGTGAAAAAAAAATCTAGATTTGTAGTTTAAATCTCTCCCTGTTGTTCAAACAGTTCAGATTTGTGAAGATGAGAAAACTTCTGTTGTTATGTTACTTCATCCATCGTTCTATGAAAGAAACACACAAGCATCGGTAAGATAATTTATCATTAGTTTCTGTTGTGTGTGTGTGTATCATTTCAGCAGCGAGTCAGATGGAGATCAGTGTGTGAGTGTGTTTCTGTGTCTCTATAATAGAAGCTATTTTACTGTTAATGTTTATTGTTGATGTGTAAAACATTTGAGTAAAAGTCATCTATAGTTGATTATTGTCTTGTGGCTTGATGTAGGGCTAACACAGAGTTAAATTAAAAGTGTCAAGAGTGTATTGTAGCTCCTATTTTAACAGATTATGTTACTTTCATATTATGATTGATCATATTACATTGATCACATTTTACTTTTTTAGCAAGTAATATATTTTTAAAGCAACTAATTAACACAAAATGTTTGAAATTTAATATAATAAATGAATAAAATGTTCTATTAGTGTCACAGACAGCAGGAAAAAAAATAATAAAATACAACTATTAATTGTGCAAAGAAAGTACAAAAAATAAGGGGAGGAAAAAACTCAAACTACTGTATTCAGACACAAATTCATTCATAAAACTCTTCAGTTCAGGCTAATATTTATACAATATTAATCTATGTTATTTAGGTTTTTATCAAAATCTCAGTTTTCCCATTCAGCTTGTGTTGTTATGATTTAACATAGTTAGACCTTTGCAATTCATGCTAATTTTTTTATTTAAAATATCTTATTATATATTGTGTGATGTGTTTTTTACAGAACGCTGAAGAGGAGAGTCATGTGGAGTATGTGTCTGTCAGCATGAGAAGATAATTCAATATTTCTAAAGTAGCAGATCCATCGGTGTGATCATCTCACTATAGGAAACTCCTACGACGAGTCTATTGGTATTAATATTAAGATTGATAACAAGGGAATGTGCATATATACATGATCTCATGTGACTCATGCTTTGATACAAAGTAGTTAGTTATTTCCAGCAAGACTAGCAGAAGCTTCTTAAAGGATTAGTTGACTTTAAAATAAAACTTTTGCTGATAATTTACTCACCCCCGATGTCATCCAAGATGTCCATGTCTTTCTTTCTTCAGTCGAAAATAAATTAAGGTTTTTGATGAAAACATTTCTCCATATAATGGACTTCAATGGGCCCCAAACGGTTCAATGTCCAAATGACAGTTTCAGTGCCGCTTCAAAGGGCTTTATATGATACCAGACGATGAATAAGGGTCTTATCTAGCGAAACGTTTGGTCATTTCAAAAATAAAAATTTGTTTATCGGTCCAACGAGCCGACCTCGAGTGTCTGTGATCTTCTGTCTCTATATGGTTCATGTTCCTCCTTCAATGCAAGTCTGTGGGAACTTTTTCACCTGTTTATCGTCCAGAAAGTGAAAATGATGAGATATCTACACAATTATATAATATAGTAAGCATACAAGCCGTATTCATACTAGAGCATCTTCTAGAATCATATAAGAATAGAGATATTAAATAAATGCTTTTTAAAATTACAGTTGACTACATGCTGGGTTTGTATTGCTGGGTAAATGTAACACAAACAGCAGAAGATCATCATTGATTCACACTTTCACTCTCAGACAAACACACATGAGTCTCATAGACTTTCAACAACCTACAAACCACATCCGGATTCATTTATTTGACATGCTGCATTTCACAAGGTGCAGTCCACATAAAGCACACAAAAAAAAGAAGAAAAAAATACAAACTTGATACAACATATACTGGTGCCACACACACACACACACACACACACACACACACACACACACACACACACACACACACACACCACACACACACACACACACACACACACACATCACTGCATTCAACAGCAGAACATCATCACATATATAATATAAGTAACATTCAAAAACTAATTTCTGACATGCAATCCTCAAACAAGCACAACATATAACAAAAATCAAACACTTAACACATCATAGCACTCATGTCTCTCTCCAACATTAAAAATGGTACGTTCTGCCTATTCGCCCCACATCCAAAGCACTGGCTCAGACAGGTAAGATCTAACATGTGCTATAATATGAAAAATTACACAATAAAGAAATAATTGAAAACAAACAATGGCTCTCTATTATCCTTCAAAACATTAACAGGTTGAACTCCTGATTGTCCATCCCCAATATACATTGTCAACATACAATAAACTGCTTTTCTCCCCTCCGTGTCAGACACATTTTCTCATCTTGGTTTAATGTTTCCCTTAGATTAAAGAATCACACAAAGCTGTTCATAAAGCAAGAAGCAACTCTTCACCTACAAACTAAACACACTCTGAATGCCCACTTTCACCTAAATGCTGTTTGTCCAACAGATCAAACCATATTTCTGATGAAAACCGACACAGCAGCTTTCAGTTTGACTCAGAAGATGAACCTCAGTGAAATGCTACTGTGAGAAGCCAGATGCTTTTCATTTTTGTACTTTTTCCATACACAAAAACTGAGAAGTAAATAAATATATAAATTTTTTAAAGTCTCTGTAGTGTTAGGCTTTACTTTACCATGAAATATATAGTTTATCCAATATTCACACTCTTCTACTTTTACATATTTAACACAGTCAGACTGCCTTTCAAAACCTATAAATGTTAAATGATAACAATGAAGAATGTTTACTACAGTTAAAGAACAGTTGAAGCCTTAATAAGTGCCAGAAGAGCATTGTGTGTGTGTGTGTGTGTGTGTGTGGTGTGTGTGTGTGTGTGTGTGTGTGTGTGTGTGTGTGTGTGTGTGTGTGTGTGTGTGTGTGTAAGGTTGTCAGATTCTGTTGGGGGGAGGAGGATACACGAACGTGTTTCAGCAAAAAGTGTACCAGACTTTTCACTAAACTATTGAAGAAAATAGTTTTAATCTGTTCCTCTTCATGTTCTCCAGGTGTGTTTGGTGAGTCAGTGTCAGTGATGGAGGGAGATTCTGTTACTCTAAACACTGATGTTACTGAAATACCTGAAGATAAAGATATACTGTGGACATTTGGAGATGAAAACTCTCTCATAGCTAAAATCAGAAATAACCAAATCTTCTCCACATCTGATGTTCCTGATGGGAGATTCAGAGACAGACTGAAGCTGGACGATCAAACTGGATCTCTGACCATCACACACACCACAACTGAACATGCTGGAGATTATCAACTGCGGATAAGTGGAGCGAAACAATTATCAAAAACATTCAGTGTTTCTGTCTATGGTGAGTAGAGATCATTCATCCTGTCCTTCACAAATTGTTGTTTTATTAAAGAGATCTTTCATTGTAACACAAATGCATGCTCTATATTGAGCTTAACTTGTACCCAGAATATTTCTTTAACTGTTTAATAATTTCATAATTTAAGATGACAGAATCACTCATTGACTATCAACGCACTACACAAAATATTGTTGATTTGTATCTATATTTTTGTTTATTCTCTCATTTCAGGTTTTCTCTAGTCTTCGTCTCCCTGTTCCTGTCATCATCCGTAACTCTTCACAATGTTCTTCATCCTCTTCATCATCAAATTGTTCACTGGTTTGTTCATCAGTGTTGAATGTGTGTGATGCGACTCTCTCCTGGTACGCAGGAATCAGTGTATTGTCCAGCATTAGTGTGTGTGATCTAATTTAAATCTTCATTAATTCAAAAATAAAACAAATAAACCCAATTTATTAACATTATCTATGTAAAAAGGCAAACTGCCAGCGTTCAAACATAAACATACATATAAATATATATATATATGATGTTGTTTCCCTGGTGGGTGACAGCATGAGTTTCAATGAAAATTGTTTATCTAAAATTGTCTATAATTTTTTTTAAATAATTAGTATTGCATACTCTGCTAAGGAATTTTTTGTGTGCGTAAAAACAGATATAATGTAATGTTTTTTGTTTTTTTTATTGCAGGATTCATTATTTTAATAAATTATGTTTTAACACACATTTGAGCTTGATAATACATATTTTGTGAAGAAAAAAGAATTGGTTTGTTATGAGTTTTTCTGTTTTAATGCATCTGTCATTATTGCAGAAACAGTCGAGACTCATGCAGAAGAGATCACTTATGCAGATCCAGTGTTCTACAAAAGAAACACACGTAAATGGGTAAGATCATTTATTCTCTGTGTCCGTCTCATTTCAGCAGCGAGTCAGATTTAGATGTGTCTGTGCTTGTGCCGTTGTCTGTATAATGAAATCACACACTTACAAACATGTCAGAAATGTATAAAAGGCATAATCATCATTCAATATGAAAAACACAATTAAAATCTGCCATGTTTATGAATGTAGTTGCAAAAGAAGTGTTTACTACAATTATTTTAATTTTAAATAACGGTTTCTCAGATTCCATTTAAACAACTGATAAACACTTGCTAAACCGTCACAGTATAACTGTAAAAAATAATCCTGTAAAAAAACGGCAAACTACTGGCAGCTGTGGTTGCCAGCATCATACCGTAAAAATACAGTATGTCACTGTTTTTGAAATTAACAGCTAAATACCGTTTTGTCAGCTACAGTATAACTGTAATTTAACAGCATATAGCTTTTAAACATTAACAGTAACACGGCGTATTTTTACGGGATTATGTTTTACAGTGATTCCGCGTACCGGCAGATCGCAAAAAGTCCTGCATCTGTCCTTTTTGGATATTGAAATTGAAACTGGTGATTAACAGTCTCTCGGTCTCTCTCGTGCAAACAGGTTCATATTTTTAGATATAAACAGCAATGTTAGAGCAAAGTTATTACATTGCTCAACGAGACTGCCATTGGCAGTGACAGCATATCCAATGGAACATGTCAGTACGGTGGCCAAGAGAGCTCAACACGCTGCAACTGAAGAAAACACATGCAAATAGAAAAACACCTGGAATTTAAGAAAACATCTTCATCAGTTTCACAACACATGTGTGCTCCAAATACTCAAAACACAACCAAATACAGAAAAGTGCTGCAAAAGTTCACAACTCAACCAAATTAGATGTTTGATGGTGTTTCCTTCAGATGCTTCATGTTCAAAAAACAATGATCACTGTTATTTGACCAAAAAAAAAAAAACTACTTTATTTCACATTGAACATCAATCAGTCTTCTAAAATGAATTTGCCTTGTTTTGAATATTGTATTATTTTATCTTGTGATGCATTTTACAGAAAGTCAAAGAGGAGGATCATGTGGATTATGCACCTATCTCAACAAGATGATCAAACTTCAGTCTTCCTCTGAGTAGAAGATCCAGCTGAATGATCATTTCACTATAGGAACCTCCTGAGACAACCGCTGAGTCTATGGTTGAGTTCTGGGATTGGTGAGAATCATTACTACAGTCCAATGAATGTCGCACAAATTCTGCCCATACAAAAAACCTTAATAGTTTTATTTTCAGCAGGATATTTTTCAGTATGATCAAGAAATCCCAGCAGACATACAGAAGGATAATTCTGAGGGGTTTGAAATGTGATATTCAGAGATGGACTAATAAAATAAAGATTAGCTATTTTATACAAGAACTTTTAACAAGTGATCTAAATATTGGATATTGGCCCATTGGAGCATTTTCATGTTTGGCTAGGGACAATTCACACTAAAATGAAAATTAAGTCATCATCAAAAGGAGAATTTAAAAAAAAATATATCCCTCTCACACTCCATATAATGGCAGTAAATCATGACCAGCATCAAGCTTTTTTTTTAAAAATGACACAAAAGTATCACAAAATGATCCCATGTGTCGTATATTCTAGGTGTTCTGGGGGTATATGATAGGGGTTTGGTGAAAAACAAACAGAAATTGAATGTATTATATTTACTGAAATTCTTAACCTTGTCCGTCGGTTTTCAGATACCTCAAGAACACTTGGCATCATTCTGTAATTTTCATTCTGTCTTTTTTTAAAAGCTTGATGCTGGTCGCTATTCACTGCCATTATGAAGAGGGGCATACGTACGGCATTAGAACAACACCAGGGACTGTGTTTAAATCGCCAAGTGCAAAACATAGATGCAAAATACTCATGAAAAGGATTCAACTGTGGTCTCATTTATTTATTCATTCATTTACATCTGTACAGAGATGTGGTTTGATGTGTTGGCTGACAGAAAGCTTCTGTATGAGCTCGTGTCTGTGGATGTATGTGCTTCATGTCATGTCTGCACGTCTGCGGTGTCAGTAGCGTGTTCATGAATAGCATGTGGTTAAAGGGCTTTTTTTCCATTTCTGCTCATATGAAGCTGACAGTTTAACCTCTGCTAAAACAGCTTTACTGTGAAATAAAGTACTGGCCCCAATTATGTCTGACAGATAAATGATTCTCTCAAATCAAACATTGAAAATACCATATCTCTGTGAAATATTAAGATTGATGTTCAAAGACATATGCTCCTCACTGTATACTGTATCCATCATTGTATATACTATTTTACTATATCATCTTGTATACTGTGACCCTGCAGATAATCTCTAGTTTCAGCTGTTATTTCTATCATAGTTTGAGGTTAATTCCATTGACTATTCTTGACCTCACCCTTTTTTATAAATATATCCTGTTTTTGTCTGTCAGTGTCTTGAGAGTTATTTTAAGAATAAATGCAATGTATGGTTTACTGTTGTATTGTTTTTGAATTTTAATGCACATAATTTATTTAGTTTGCATCAGTTTTGGGGAGTAATTAACTAAGTAGCAATGCTGCTAACTAACTATTTGTTGTTGCACAGTGCTGCCGTCCAAAGGCAAAATGAAGTAACTACACATTTTGTCAAATTGTTGTTCCTTTAGGCTGTGATCTGTTCTGTGACATATTTAAATAGGTTCAGAGAAAACTGATTATAAATTCAAAACAATCAGATTTTTTAAATTTTAATTTACTTTAAGTGGTTGCATGATGCTTTTCAATGTGCTCCTTTTCCTTTAGTGTGTAATGTGGATCTGTAAATGCTGCGTCCCAAATCGCCTACTACACCCTAAAAGTATGTCTTTTTGTGAAGAAAACGTACATACTTTTGAGTGTGTAGCAAAAGAGTAGGCAAGCTTTGGGACACACTACTTCGTCATCTTTAACGGACAGCTCTGTCGTGTGCATCCTGTCACCGTAAACTGCCCGAAACTGCCCTGTCAATCATCTTGTCACCTCCATTCAACCTAATTTAATTTCCTACCGTTTCTGAGAAAAATGTTGTAGCACTTTAATCTGCCAGTTGTGGGTCTTTCATGCAGAGACTCCTCATGTGTGTGTAGTTTTTAAATGCATTTAAAAGTCAATGGCTAAATGTATCTTTACAAAAGTTCACAATGCTGCTGCAGAGGAAATATGACAACTTTGAATAAATACATTTTCATCAGGTTAGATACTGATAATTAATCACTCAAACCCCTTTATCTAAACCTCTCTACCGGTATATAACTCGCACAACCTCCATCTAGTTTTTAATACTTTTTACCCGTGTTTGTTAAACGCTGTTTTAACGCCAACGCACTAGTGTAAACGGGGCCTAAAACACCTTGATAGAAGTCCAGATGTTACTGCCGCAAATGTCCGTCACAATGTGAAATATCAGCATAATGTCCGTCCAAAAGCATAGGCAAAGAAAGAAGGCGAGAAACATACACTTCAGTTTGTTTTTAAATTTTATTTTGTTACTTCAGGACATAGTTACAGTGAAGAAGACAAATTAAACCAAAAATGCTGAAATCTCAAAAACTTGCCACACTCACATTTAAATAAAATATTTTAAATCAGCAACAAAATCTGATATGAATGATCTCATAAATGTTGTTTCTTATGACCAAATAGCATTACAAAAAAAGCATATTTTTCTGGCTAGTGTAAGACTGCACTGGTTGGAGAGATAGACTGGTCTATGAAACAAAGAACCTTGCTGGAAATTAACATCTGACCTCCCCCATACAGTTTCACTCCCTCTCACGCCTAAAGACTCACACAAGAATATATATGTGGTTTAATGTGAATGATTATTATGTTTAGTATCATTTTAAATGTCTCAGAGTGAGTGGTACAAATGTCTCATTTCCAACTAAGTTAAACAAAAAGAAATCAGGTTTGAGAAGTTTAGAGAAACTGGCACACAAAGTCTCTAGGCAAATGATCTCCAACCCCTAAAAGGTGTAAACTCTGAATGTAAATTCCCATTGTTAGCATGTGAAAGAGATTTTGGCCATTTAATGGGATGCGGCAGAGGAATCGGGGCGCTTTCTGTATACAGACTGGCCCGTGATGGCTGGGAGTGACCGAGACTTCCAGCCTCATGTATTTGCATCAGGTTGGGTTCGCATCTCTTCTCTTTATTCATGTTTTGTATTGATTATCTTTGAATTGATTATACAATAGACCTAATACCTGATTTAATAAATTGTTACATTTGATTATTCAAACTGATTTTGACCTTGTTCATTTAATAGTTTAAAAGTAATAATCAAACATTCGCTCACTTTTAGTGATGCATAGATATTATCAAAACCTTTCATTTATGGAGTCAGATGAAATAACGAGTAAATACATATGAGAAATGTATTGCATTTAACCCAAATTACTTTGAGATGCTGGAAAGACAGAACGCGCAAGAAACCTTCCCCGTGCTATTGGAAACCCCCATTGGACCAATATAGCGCGGCTAGACAAGTCAATGCGTATGTGCAGTCCTAAACCCGCATATCAAGACAGACGCTGTGTCCGATTAGGTACTACATTTGAATTTGAAAAGTATTTTCTTTATGAATGTGTGTTGTCATCACGTGTCATACCGGCATCAGTTGTGTCGCTTCAATGCCATTCATAAATGCTCTGCTGTCCTCATGGGATAGTAAAATGGCCATTGAATGCACACTTCAGGATCATCCGGGTACTTTTTTTCCTATACTGTTTTATGAATACTAGTAATTTGGACATACTACTCTTTTGGCGAACTGTTTTTCGCATACTATAGATCTTAAGTAGTCCCACCCCTTTTCAGCGCTGCGCTCGTGTTGTCTTCTGGTTTGTGTTTCCACAGCATGAAGGTAAGATCTTGTGGATCTATGAATGACCTATACAGGGGTGCCGCCAGGAATTTTGGGCCCCATGACAAAAAAAAAATGTATTGGGCCCCCTCTGCGCAGCTGTTGTCACCAGATCTCTAGGACGTACCTGTCCCATCAGATGCTTTACATAACTCTAATCAAATGCTTGCAACTGTTTTGCTTCTTGTAGTTCAATACTAGTACTAGCACAATATTTACTGCTGGTGATTTGTAAATGCAAGTCTGCATACAGTATGCAATTCACTATTTGATGCAAGATTAAAAGCCACCATAAAAATGTCCTTAAGGCAATCCTTTACAGTCTCAATGTATTTTTATTGTAAAATTAACGAGATTAAAAAAAAGAAAAACTAAAAAAACTAAATATATATTAACTTTTTAATCAAAATAAATTAACATCATCATCTCAAAACAATGAAAACAGCAGATTTTTTTTAACTGCACATATGCCAACAACAAAATAAAGTTGACGTGTGTAAAACGGAATTTCCACATCAGGGTTATTACAGTGCTAAAAAAACAGTGTGTGTGTGTGTGTGTGTGTATGTGTGTGTGTGTGTGTGTGTGTGTGTGTGTGTGTGTGTGTGTGTGTGTGTGTGTGTAAGCTTCTAAAAATAAATTGAAATACACCAGTATTCCTGTAATTCTTTTGTCTTTTATGAATTTAATAAACAACTCGTCTCGTATTCTGTCCAAACACACCACGTCATCTACATCATGTGACTGTAAATGCACAAAAACTGTTTCCATTGCAGTTTTGCGAAATATTTATTTTTAAAAACTTATTTTGAGATAAATGGGAGTTATTGCGAAATTGACCTGTTTGCATTGAGCGGATTTTCGATTCGCAATTTCAATTTGCGCAATTTGAAGGGTAATTGAAACGCGGATGACGTTGTTTAGTTGCCAGAAACCACAAAGTTGCATAGTAAAAGAAAATCTGGTTTTCAGAAAACGAAAGAGAGAAAAGAGAGAGATGAAAGACTAAAGAAAGGGTGTCAATCTGTTAAAGAATTACAGGAATACTAAACCTCAAATAAATGCCACAATCAAGACCTCGAAGCAGAAATGAGGGGAGAAACACCCAGAAACTCCTCACATCTGCCGCTCACAGTATAATGCTGCGTTCACACCAAGCGCGAATATGCGTCAGGCGCGAGTGATTTCAATGTTAAGTCAATGGTAAGGCGCGTTTACGCGCGTCTGGAGTTCTTGCGGCGCGAATGAGGCGTTTGGCGCGGCGCGGTAGACGCGAATTCGCCTCATTCGCGCGTCTAGTTCGCGCGAATGACGCGAATTGAGCGTTTGGCGCGTTTGGCGCGATACGCGCGTTAAGCGCGAATTGTGCTTTTTGTGCATTCACGCGTTTGACGCGAATTCGCGTCTGCCGCCCGAGTTGAAAAATCTGAACTTCTGCGTCAAATTCGCGCCGCGTTAACCAATCAGGAGCCTGCTTGATGTTGTGGCGGCAGGCCCGCCCAGAGTCATTCATTCAAAATGGAGGAACGTATGTAGTTACATATTCAACTATACAATCAACAGGTATACTATTAAATGGTTTATGGTATATTAAAATGCCAATAATCACTGTGTTATACAGAGAAACATGACACTGAATATTTTAATTTCTAGGTTAATGTCTAGGTTATAGCTAACTCAGTATCACTAGTAAGATCACTGTGTTTATACAGAGAATCATGACACTTTCTAGGTTAATGTCTAGGTTATAGCTAACTCAGTATCACTAGAAAGATCACTGTGTTTATACAGAGACACGACAGTATCACGTCTGCCAATAGAATTTTAATTTCTAGGTTGATGTCTAGGTTATAGCTAACTCAGTATCACTAGAAAGATCACTGTATTACAGAGACACGACAGTATCACGTCTGCCAATATAATATTTTAATTTCTAGGTTGATGTCTAACTTAACGTTAGGTTATAGCAGTTAACGGAGTAACTTACGTTATCACTAGAAAGAGCGCCAACAGTGGTATCCGTACCACAGTTTAAAAAAAATATTGATAGCATAGCAAATACTGTATTTAAAATAGCATATACATTTACTAACCGAAGACAGATGGACAGGCGCTCCGCAGCTGGGATAGAGCGCCTGTAGTTGGTGTCCTGGAGGTTCGCCTCCGAAGGGTCTGGTGGACCCAAATACGGCGACGATGATCCCTACGCCGCTGTTCTGCTCTCCAGAGTAAATACAGTGCGGTGACTCTCTCGGTAAATGATCGCTCATCAGACATCTTGTAAAAAGATGGCCGCCAGCGGGTCTCGAAACTGACTTTCGCCTCTTGACGCGCGTGACGCGCGTAAATTTCGCTTCAAACTTTTTTTTTTACGCGCATCAATTCCGCTCTTGACGCGCGAATGAACACAAAGTGGTCACGCGAATAACCAGACGCGGCAGGCGCGAATTTTGACGCATATTCGCGTTTGGTGTGAACGCAGCAATAAGAGTCTTTCCTTGCCAGTGTTACAGGTACCGGATGGTATCATATAAACAGCTTATATGCTCTCGCTCTGGAACAGGAGAAATAAATGAGACAGGGCAAAGTCTGCGTCCGTTTCTCGTCTCGCTCAGCAGAAAGAGAGCCAAGAGGATTTATTACACAATCACAATTAAAATCCTACTTGGTTTCAAACACACAATGTTTTCTCATGAAATAGACATTTCAAAAATAAAATACAATTTGTTTTCTTTTCATCTTTCAGCAATTACTGAGATATAAATTGTGTATGATCAAATAAATCAAAATGACAATAACCACTGTTACCTTGTAAGTTGTCTCTTTTCCACTTAAATTAAAACATAGCTTATGTTATCATTTGCATATAATCCCTAAATGCATTTTCCATTTTCAACTAGCATCATTTTTTACTCTTCCACAATGCATGAGCTGACAGACTTCTAACTTTTTTTTTAAACCACTTTTAGAATATATAACGTATGGTTTTAACACTAGCTTTTCACATATTACACAATATCATACATTTCAAAACTCTTAGACTTTACAGAAATGTTCAAGGAGCTAAAAATAAAACTCTGTTCGACGTGACTTTAGTTATCACAGATGACGTCACCGGCGCGAACATTCAACTACTGCTATATACATATATGTCCACATTTTCATTAAACAGCCCTGTTACACGGACCTTGAAACATTCAGCGACATATAAACATATTATATTTCAGTTATTTAACTTAATTTACTAATCTACCAACCTGGAACAGGAGAAATAAATGAGACAGGGCAAAGTCTGCGTCCGTTTCTCGTCTCGCTCAGCAGAAAGAGAAAGACCGCAAAGCGGGACAAACTGACGTAACGCCCCGAGAGCACAATAAGCGCCACACTGCCCACTGCTGACAAACTCCACAATTACTCCTGATCACTAATTAAAATATATTAGTGCAAATGAATGGTAGAAACAGGTTAATTACTCCTGAACAAAATTCACAAACATAACTTTATAAAATTACAAAAACTACCACAAATGTGATAACAATTTACTGGGCATCACACACTCCCTGACAAAAAAAAAATGGCTCCTGACATTTCAAAAAAAATCTTTATCTCAAAACTGTTTAACTCTTTAAACTCTTAAATTTGATTCTTAAATCTCTATTCAATGAACAAGCATAGTAGGTGGAATGTATGTGGCTGGAGCTTGGTAAGGATACGGTAAGTATGGTGTCTGAGGGTAATGGAGTGGATACGGATATGGCATACAATAAGGCGGTATGTATGGAAAGAGAGAGTGCGCAGGTGTAGTGTGATGAGATGCTTCTATGACTGGTACATAAGGTGCTGTGTAACCAGTCATTGAATTAACTGTGGCGTGTGCCTGAACTGATGGTTCACCTAATGACTCATATGTGAGGAAACGGCGTGGCCTTCTCTCACGAGCGGACCTTCTAACGTCTGACTGAGTGTTTTCTAAGAAAGGGGTCATAGGTCGAACTTCTGAGTCAGAGTCTTGGTGTCCATTGTTTTCTTCTTCCTCCACAGGTTCAGTGCATAAAGGTAGATTTTCATCACCGTTGCGTCTTGTCTCAGTAGGGTAAGGTAAGTGTTCAGGTACAGTATGACTTTCTCTTCTTACAGGTGTAGGTCCTGACCCCCGAACCTCTGGATATCTGGTGAGTTGCTCCTGGTAGAAAACAGGTCTTTCCTCTGTTCTCCCGATTGGTCTCCTTAACCAGTATCCCGAGCCAGAATCATCATCTGAATCATTTTCACTCTCCTCACTCGTGTCTGCTTGTCTTTGAGTGTCTGTCATTCTGTCTTGGTTTTGTCTGTTATGCGTTTTCTTCTCAGGGATAGATCTGGTGTCAGATGGAGTAACATCGACAGGTAAGTCGTTCACCAGCAACAGTAGATTACGGTGCAGTGTCCTGCTTTTCTGTTTGTTTCCAGTTTCAGGGCAGACAACGTACACTGGGTTCTCGCCAAGTTGACGTTCGACTATGTATATAGTCTTCTCCCAGTACGCCCTTAGTTTGCCTGGTCCCCCACGTTCACTAAGATTCCGGACCAGAACTCTGTCCCCTGGTTGCAGTCCCACCCCTCTTGTCTTCTTGTCATACGTCACTTTTCCCCTTGCACTGGACTTTCTACTATTCTCGCTAGCAATGCGGTAGGCTTCTGTCATCTTTTCAGCCCATTTCTCTGCAAATCCTCTAGGGGAGTATGATTCCCTTTCTCCAACCAATCCAAACAGCAAGTCGACTGGGAGATGTGGGTGACGGCCGTAGAGGAGGAAAAACGGTGAGTAGCCGGTGGATTCATGTCTGGTGCAATTGTATGCGTGAATAACATGCGGGAGGTGGTCCTTCCACCGTAGTTTTTCACTATCAGTCAATGTTCTTAACATCTGGAGAATGGTGCGATTCAACCGCTCAGCTGGATTGCCTTGTGGGTGATAGGGCGACGTCCGCGAGTGGCCAACCCCTGCCAACCGCTGTAATGACTGGAATAGCTTGTTCTCAAATTCACGACCCTGGTCATGATGAAGTTTGGATGGATATCCCAACCGGGGTATGAAATCATTGAAGATACGCTCAGCAGCTGTTTTCCCGCTCTTGTTCTTCGTGGGGTATGCCTGACCAAATCTAGTGAAATGATCAATTACTACTAGGATATATTCATATCCTCCACAACTGGTTTCCAGATGCAAGTAATCAATACACACAAGCTCTAAAGGGAAATTAGATGTGATACTGCCCATCGGAGCTCGAGTGTGTGTTGTGGGTTTCTTAGATCTGATACAGGGACATTTTCGGGTGACATGGTCTTCAATTTCTTTCGCCATAAAGGGCCAGTAAAACCTTTCCCGAGCAAGATGGAGTACTCTTTCTGTGCCTACATGACCCATTTCATTGTGTAGGTACTTCAGCGCTATTGACCTGTGTTTCAGAGGGAGGACTAACTGCTTGTGCTGGGTCGTCCTTCTGTACAGGAGGCCGTCTTCGAGGTGTAACTTACTCCACTCATGCAGCAGCTTTCGGGTGGCTCCACTTACAGTTTGGCGTATGTCATCCGTCAGTTTTGTGTTTGACTCCTTTAACTCAATAATCTTGCCTATTGCTTGATCCTCTCTTTGAGCTTTAACAAGATCATCATGGCTGATAGTTGGCAGGTGACCATGAGGTTGCGGAGGAGGATCCGGGGAACGCATGTTAAGTGCTGCAACCCAGGCCACATCCTTCCGTTCTGCTGCCTGACTCCCATCCCATGTAGCACGTACTGCCTCGTTCGAGAGCTCCTCTGTACAAACCACCTCATATTTCCCCATGTCCAACGGGAGCCGAGATAGTGTGTCTGCATCTCCATTTGACTTTCCAGGCCTATACCTGATGTCGAACCGGAAGTCTGAGAGTTCTCCCACCCACCGATGACCAACAGCGTTGAGTTTTGCTGTACTCATGATATAGGTCAGGGGGTTGTTGTCCGTGTACACAGTGAAATGGGGAGCGTAGTACAGGTAGTCCCGGAACTTTTCACACACAGCCCATGTCAGTGCGAGGAACTCCAGTTTTCCGCTGTGCAGGTGATAGTTACGCTCAGCCGGTGTCAGCGTTCTCGAGCCATAGCCAATGACTCTCAGCTTTCCATTCTGGCGCTGATAGAGGACAGCCCCCAGGCCCTGGTCTGAGGCGTCTGTATGCAGCGTGAAAGGTAGGTTGAAGTCAGGATAGGCTAAAACAGGTGGAGTTATAAGGAGATCTACCAGTTGCTCTAAGGCTTCCTGATGTTGAGGAGTCCAGTCAACAGGCTCACGGGAAGGCAGCTGTGGGCGTTTGGTGGTGTTTCCACGTTTTGGACTCTGGGCTTTCCCTGGCTTGATTTGGAGCAACTCATAGATTGGCTTTGCGATCCTGGAAAAGTCCTGGATGTAGGAGCGATAATATCCTAAGAAGCCCGTCAGTTTCCTTATCTCACCCACTGTCTGTGGTGTCTTGCTTGTCAAGGTTTTTACTGCCTCAAAGTCCCTTGGGTCTATCTTGACACCATCAGCTGACACAAGGCGCCCGACGTACCTGACTTCTTGTTTGAACAGTTCACATTTTTCAGGCCTCAGTTTTACTCCGTGCTGTTGAAGAGCCTGGAGCACTTTACGGAGAGCCTCCACATGCTCATCGAATGTTCTGGCGTAACAGAGCACGTCATCAAGATATGGGATGCAGCATTCATCTCTGAGTGTGCCTAGCACCTCCTCCATGCTCCGCTGGAATGCTGCTGGGGCGTTTGAGAGTCCGAATGGGATACGGACCCATTCGTAGAGGCCCCACGGGGGTGATGAAGGCAGTCAAGTGCCGTGAACCCTCGGCGATGAAACCCTGATGGTAAGCTTTTCCCTGGTCGAGGATACTAAACCAGGTATAGCCCCCCAGTGTATCTGTCAGGTCTTGTATTCTGGGCA